>BLXT01000663.1:979951-990039 GCA_019648995.1 Plakobranchus ocellatus | reverse complement strand
GATGATTCCAAGAAATTACAGCATTACATGAGGGATGACAGATCCATATTAACATTGAACTAAGCTTAACACCTAACTCTATTAGAGTCAAGTTTTAGGAAGCAAAAAAAAAATTTGTTTTTAAATATTTTGTTACTATTTCCTTTTTACACATTATTTGAAAATAGAAGAACTGATGTAGGTAAAATTTGTTCAAGCAAAACCTTCTTTTTAAATTCGAGAAACAAAATTTGCAGCGGTTGTTTCTTCTTCATTAATACAATGTCACCTCTTCCTACATTCAATTTTTTCTCATTATTTAAAAAAAAAAGTATTGATAAGGAAACAAATCATTCTCTATCATCTTCTGAGTATTAGATATCTTTACTACAATTCATCGTGCTTGGCAATACATTTTCCAGTTGCAACTATTTTTCCATGCTTATAGCCTTGTTCTACCCAAAAGATATACAATTGTAACTTTGGGGCCAGCAGTGGCTCTGAGGTAAGTTACAAGATACTAAGTTTTTTTCATGAGAGGTTGCTAAGCTTGATTTGCTTTGGTTTTGGTATATTGTAGGAGACATTGATCTTAGGTTAATTTTGAGCTCCATATACATGCTCTTAGTCTTTTAAGTGCACTGCATGTTGAAGGTGTTTAATCATGAAATCACAGTTTCACTCAGAGGACACATCATGTTGTTATGAATCTGTTTTGATGTGCTCTGGTTGAAAATTGAATTTCTGTGTATCATATATTCGCGATACATGTTATTGAAGTGAGGTTATTTATCTGGGGTTTTTTTGGCATTGAAAGATTAATATTTTGTTCCTTTTGTTTAGTATACATGACATGGTATTCACTATAGTTGAGTTTAGCTTTTGATCAGCAGTGAATGATGCCAAGCCTAGAATCCCATTGAATTTGATAGTTTTGGCGCTGACTACATATTTTTTCAAAAGTCTGTTGTAGGTTAGCTGACTCAGCTGATGTATGATACTATTATTGTCTATTTTGATAAAGTTTTTTGGTGAGGGATTTTCTAAATTTCTTTCACTCAGAAATTTTTTAGAACAAGTTTGATAATTTTTATATATATATTATGCATGACCTTTTATAAAATCAAAAACTTTTTCTGCATATTTTTATTCCTTACAAGCTTGCAGTTTTAAATGATTAACAAGATCAAGTTTTCATGCTTTTAAAAATATGAGAATTGATTTAAAGAATTATAAATGTGATCCTTGATTTTGATTTCAAGATTAATGGCACGCAGTATTAAAACATTAAAAAAAAAATTCAAGATCATCAAGACACTCAATCATTTTTAAATTTTCAGTGTAAGCCTGTATTGATATAGCTTAAAATTTAATCTTTAAAGCTTGTTCCCAAAATCTACACAATATTTATGCCAAATTCTCAATTTCTATTGATTGATGGATGTGTTAAGAAAATTATAATTGCAAATATCTGTAACATGAACATCATCTGATTGCTCTCTTAGATTCAGAGGCACATATTCTAAAATGACATATTGCTGTAAGTTTGGGTTTTGCGATTATTTTGGCCCAGTAACAATAACTATATTATCCTTTTAATTTGTACTTCTAGGCTAATATTTTAATAAATTCGATCATTATTACTTTGGGTTTTGTCAGCTTTCTAAAAAGTGCAAAATTCAAGGTCTTCAGTATTTTGATTTATAGCTGTTGTTTTAATACTTTCTTTGCTCTTAAAAGTTTTTTTTGTGTGTATTTTTTTATCTATTTTTGAAAATAGTTGTTCAGAACACACATGGATTATATGGAGCGCACAAAAATTCTTATGGGAACAGATAAGCTTTCAGATCTGACAGGGCTCAGTCCTAGAATTACGTGAGTTATGTTATTATGTTTTACCCAAGACTAGGTGTTTAAAAGTTCAATTACAGCTCAAATATTGGCAAGCACAATGATTTCTTGCTTAAATCAGTACAAACCTCCAACTCGAGACAATTTTCATGACTTCCAGCTTACCAAATCCTTAGAAATTGATAAGGTATTGTTGTCAAGATTAATGTTTCCCTCAGGACCAAAATTTCTTTGTAATTTGGCCCATTTTTCATTTTGTCATTAATTAATTTCAAACATGTTGTTTTAACACTACAGCCGAATGAGATGTTTTACACTTTGTTAAATGTACCTCAGAGTGAGCCAACACAAGATAATAGGGGCCCCAAATTATCAATCTTTAAATTGCATTTTTTCCTCTTATAGCAGTGTATGTCTTTATTGCTTTGTTTGGTTTTGCATCTAATTTAAGTCTTCGAACAGCTTTGCTTTATGTGATAACCAGATATAAGAAACTAGGACAACCAAACACTTTTTAGGTTGATTTATTTTTTATCTTGTTTTTTTTTTCAGCAAGGGCAACTTCAGTTTGCCAGGTTTGCGCCCAGTTAGTGTTGCATTTGGTAACACTATGGAGTTCTCTAACCGAAGTGATGCTAGCCCTACTACTCTTGGTCCCACAACTCCACAGAGCGTAAGCACCACAAATCTAAGGAATGAGCTAGATGCAGAGACACCTAAGAAGGGTGACAAGGAGCAAATCACTGATAGTATTGATGTAACAGAAAAAGCAACTGGCACAAGTGAGTTGTCTTTGTCGTTTCCTTTGAGGATTTGAACTTAAATGTTCATAGGGAGTTGTGATTTTCTAGAAGACAAAACCCAACAAATGTAGATTTTAAAAAATGTCTCTCCTTTATGTTTCAAAATAGTTTACCCAACGTTTGTTTTGTTATCTGTTCATTTTATAGGACTGCATCAATGTTTAAGATTTCTCTTTTTTGGTATTTGAATGAGTTTTAGAAAAAGATGTCGTCACTATTTACAAATAGAAATAAAATGAAGCAGGGTTTTACTTTAAAAAAAATATAATTTCTTCATTCGTAAGCTCAAAATTTAATTTTTGTATGTGTAAATCTTGACAGGGTTTGATATAGGCAGACAAATAAGGCAAAAAACAAACCAAAAAAACCAAAAAACAAGCCATCTATAACAGTTCCACAAAATGAGGTGGGTTGCAGGTCTGTGAGGTTAACTTAAAATTCAACCTAACTCATTTGTGGGGCTGTTACATATTTTTTAGTGGTTTGTTATGACTTGATATGAGAGAACAATTTTTTTTTTGGAATTAGATCGTTTTATTCATTTTCCAAGATTTATTAATGTGGTTTATTTATTAAGCAAATTAATAATACTTAATAGGCAAAGAGATCACAGAAAAATCCAAGATTTATGCTCTTTCTATTCAATAATATCCTTATGTTTTTAATAAATTCTTGTCTAGAAACATCATTCAGTATAATCTATTTTATAGCAAATGAAATTAGAAGGAAACAAAAGTTCATTTCTTTTGATGGAAATGACCTTTTATTATTTTCTTTCTTAATAAATCTAAAATTGAAAAAATACATTTTTAGATCCAATCATAAGATTCTTTCAATCTATAATTATAGTGTATAACAGAAAAATGCCTAGGTAGAAGATCCTAGTGGAAACATAAAATTGTTAAAACTTTTTATATTGCTTTTGTAATGACAAAGAATAGAAAAAGTATGAAAAGAGCTTGTTGCTGTGATCTCTTTTGCTATTTCCCTTTTTTTTAATTTTCAATATAAAATATAATATTTGACTGATGGCCTTAATATTAATCATGAAACTTATTATGATTAAGACAAACTTTTCTCTAATCCATTTTGTAAGTAGTAAGAGTGTAGATTTTGTAAGGAATGCCCTGCTCTTCTTGGTGACATTCCATTTAATGTTTGGTGTTTATTGGCAGTTATTGAAATTTATCACTATTTTTTCTCTTCTAATGAGGAATTATGTAAATTTATCTAATTTTGAAATGAACAGGAGAAGAAAAGATTCCCTCTCCAGTAGCATGAAATGCCCCACATGAATTATGTGAACTCAATCCCCTCTCTCTGTCTATTTATATATCTTATCATAAAACAGGCATATCTATGAGTTACGTGTGGGTCTTAAATCTTTTTTTGGAATTATGGCTGCACACTGCAAATTTTGCCTATACATATGCACACAAAATTTGAAAAAGTAAGGGAATAATTTGTGCTTTAATCCTCTACAGTTAGGATATATTTTTCTCAGGTTATGGGATAGGCTTTTCCTTTTATTTTTGAAAGTTTGCGGAAATACTGCATTCTCTAAATAGAGATAGCAAATCTGTGTGCTAAATTGAAAGATGATATATTGCAGGTTTTAATGCACGTGGAATTAAAGATTAAAAGAAAAAGAGAATATTCCTGCCATAAATAGTGAAAAACAAAAGTCAAAGTTTATATTTCCTTAGTTGCTTATTATTTTAAATTATAAAAAATACAGTGTAGAAATCTTGAATAAACAGGGACAAGAGTTCATAATATGACAGTTTTGCTTAGGCTGTAAAGTAATAATTTATTGGTTCAATCTCTGAGCGGTTTTTCAACTTCTGAAAAATTACTTTGTCAAGATTCTAGAAGTTTTGCAAAGCCACATTTAGTTCATGTATAGCAGGCCCTAGTTGTAGAAGTACTACCTACATAATTAAATTAAATTCAAAATCCTAAATTCAAAGAAGTAAATCTTCACTATAGATATTATGTTATGTACAGGAAATCTATAGCATGGTTATAGAAAGTGCTGACATAAAAAAAAAGTGTCTTAGCCTTCTAATCTAGTTTTGAACAAATTTTATATAAGTTAATCATGTAGATCTGCTTCTCACTCATTGTGTGGGACAGTCAACATATACATGTTTTGCTTACTTCACTGTATTAATTTTTTGTTTTTTTGTTTTGTTTTTTGTGTAGCTCTTTCATACGACCATCTTTCAAATGAGTTTTTTAAATCCTTTTCTTTAGTAAAGTGCTTTCTTCTTAATGTTATTGTGCTTGGTAATAGAATACATTTTACAATTATTAGTTGCATTCTCAATATATATTTTTTTAAATCAAATTTTGGATTTCAACCTGCCCATCTCTTTCCCCATCTTATAATCGCTAACTTTATATGCTGAAGCCTGTCCAATCTTTAAATATTTTCTTGGGTTCTTTTTCCAACGCACTTTTCTCTTTTAGGCTGTTAGGCTCTTTAAAAGCTTATAATCGACCCTATAGTTGCAACTTTGTGCAATGTATGAACAAATGTTTTTTCTTTCATTTCAAAGCTCTTTTGGTGTCAGCAGGCCTAGCTATTACTAATCCACACACTGCCTTTTTTCTTTCTGATTAAGTGACTTTTTTTTTGTCTCATTAAAGCATTCTCTATTTGTTTAATTGCAAGTCTTATGATATTCCCCCTGTATTTGTTTAATTGTAAGTCTTATGATATTCAGAAAAGAGAAGTAAAGAAAAATAAAATGAATCAAAAGAAAGATAGGTTATCTATGTAAAACAGAAAAAAGAACCAAGAGAGGAATCATAACAAAGAAAATAAGTAACCAAATATCAAAATATATTTAATTATGAAACAAAGATGCTCAAATATACGGTGTAGATCAATGGAAGATGATGTTTAAGACAAATGAATCAGGTGATGGTACGAGTTAATGAATAGCATAACATTTTGAAGGCAAGAATTCACAAATAGCAAAACATGATCTTTCCTGTCTGCTACAGAAATAGCACCCGATGAAGGTCACATTACAATCATATTTTTGTGATTGGTATCCCACATTAGAGTATTAATTTAAGCAGGGGAAAAAGCTACATGTAAGCATTTCATGTGACATGAATTGTGATAGTGCAATTGATATAAGTTTCCTTTAAAGAATAGACAGAAACAAGCTGTGATCTTTTTGATGGGTAAAGGTCAAATAAATTACAAATCATTTTCTTCATATTAACTTTATACACTGCAGTGGCCTGCATTTGCATTTATGTACACGTGTTATATTAAATATATGCCTTGAAACCAGTCATAAAAAAATTTTAGATGCTTTATAAATCATATATTCCTTGAAATCTTGAGATCTATTTTGGGTAAAGTCTGCAGTTGGGAACTTCTGACTCATAATGTCTGGTTTTAAGACAAACTCTTATTCCTTTTAAGTTCAGCTTATTTTGTGTTCATTTTTGTGATATTATTTCACAAACATTTAATTTTGTTTACTCTTTTCCTCCCCATTCACCATTTTTCTCTTGGCTTCAATGTTTGATGTACATCCTGTTGGTCATCTCTTGCTGCAACCTTCATCCCTGATGTTACACAAAATCATTGTTTACCTTCTTCATGTAACCATTAATTTTGTGTCAAAGAAGCACAAAATAGCTCTGAGGCTCCACCGTCTGTGCCTGAGAGTGCATTGACCAAAGATTCAAAGTCTTCTGACCACTTAACTGTAAAGGCTGAAGCATCAAGCAAGTCTGTGATAGACAATGTATCTAGTCATTCAGTGAAGGCTGATGAATTGAAAGAAGGCACACAAAATATAGAATCATCTACTCCTCCTGTTGTTTTAAGAAGAAAGAAAAGTTCAACAGATGATGAAAGCCTTGAATACAATTATGAACCAGAAAGAAGTGTCTCAGGTAAGGCTGCTGAAAGTAAATCGTTTCCTACAACAGGACAGAAATCAAAATACATTTTCAATAAATGGAAGGTTTTTAAAATAAGAGCATTACCTTCTTCATATATTTACAGAGAGTAAAAGATTGAATGTTAAGTGATTGATAAAATTTCATAATCTCACTGTGATTAGTCGTTCCTTGTGCCCCTTTGTGTTTCTTCAAAAAATGTCTTGTTATCATCTCCATTTAAAACACCTACATTGCTGATGGCTGCATTCCTATCACATCTGTTCTAGATTAAGCACATGCATGAGTTAATAGATGTAGATTAGATTTTTTTTTTAAACAAATTCTTTTTATTTTTTTCCCTTCTATATTTCCTTGCACCTTTTTATTTTGGCATGGTTATGTACACAGTGCTTTATTCGTTTCTGTTGTGAAAGGCTGGTGGAGTTTTATCTTTTCTGTTCTATAATGTCAAGATTGTTCAGCTTGGTGCAACATTAAAAATTTGTGCTGCCTTATTGTACCATATTCAGCAGATATCCGCTTTGGGACTGTAAAATTCACACAGACGTTTTTTGGCTAGTTGCCCCTTTCTAAATACTTTTTGACAGCATTCTAATGGATTTTTTTCTTATTTTATTCTCTGTGTTTCACGAATCTTCTCTGCCCGGATATTAAATCATCTGTTTGTCAATGGTAAGTTTTTCTGCCTGTTTTAGTTCAGGAGTTTCTAAACAGATATGAACTAATGAATGAACTAATAGAGTGCTATCTTTCGTTCCTGTGCAAGTTTTGTACAGCCCCGCCTTAGTTTTTCATTTAATTCTGTGGAGTCGAGCTTCATTGGTCTTTTACGTGACTCTGATCAACTTTATCAGAAGCATCGTCTCAAACAAAATTAATGTTTCAGTATGTCCATTGTGTTAATGAGAATTAGAATCACTAATAAAGGCTTTTTCACAATCTTGGTGTGTTCATTATTATTTTTCAATTTGTTTTTCTCAAGATTGGTTTTTCCAGATCAGCTAAAAAACCAGTGAGTTCTTAGACAAAAGACCTCTATAACATTAGTTAATCAAGATCAGAAACAAAATTAAGGGATACATGATTGATGCAACAAATAACAAAAAAAAATGTTTAACTCAAAAGATAAATGCAGATACTATTCCTTCTCTTCTATTTCCATTATTACCATACTCTTGTGTTATCTGTTGTCTACATATTCTTGACAGTCATGAATGAATTTGGAAACAATATCTCAACTTAAGCCTTTAATCTATTGGAGAACACGTGGTGATCTATAAATGGCAGCAGTATTGGCTTTCAATCCAGGATTCAGAAATTGAATAGTTTACATATTCATTCAAGCAAAGAAAAAAAAGATGAAAAACATTTGCAGGCTTCTACAATTATATTGCCATCACATTTTTTTTTGTTTTAAAAATGTTTGGCTTTTTTTTTTGTCAATTATTAAACTATAGAGAAGCTCATCCTCTGTTTCAAAGATTTTAGAGGATGCCTTATTGAAAAGACTTTGATTGGTATGAGTTAGATCGATAAGAGAGCTCCATGTTTTGAATTACAAAGGGTTTTTGCTTTTGGAGTTTCTGTTGGACACGGTTTCAAGCTCATATTAAATAGGATTGACCTTTTTTATTTTTGAATTCCCAAGTTTAGTTGAAAAGACATACATAATTGTAATTCAGATGTATAACAGGAGCCCATCTTTTGAATTTCAAAGGATTCTTGCTTTTGTAGTTTCTTTTGTAGAACATTGTTTCAAGCTTTCATTCAGGAGGACCAGCATATTCCCTTTTTTTAGTTTCTAAGTGTTGTTCTGAAGATGCCCACTCCTTTTAGTTTGAAAGATGTCAAATGTTGACCAGGCATGTTAAGATAATGCAGACTTGTCAACCTGTTAGCAATTGCGCATTTGAGTATGCATAACTTGAAAAAATATGCAAATGTGCGGCAAAACATTTTGATATGCATTTTCCTCAAACGTGATAAGCAAAACCAATGGAGGCCATGAATTGCCAAGTAAGGCCTTTTTTTTTTTTTTAAACTGTGTAACCGGGTTCGTTATTTTGGCGATGACGACTCAGCTAGATTGACCCTTTCTTTGTTCAAGAAAATGAGTGATTTGGTATGATTTCTACCGGAGGTATGACTACTGTGTCACTGGTCAGAGCGCTCATTATAGCAGGCTAGTGAAGTGCTTTGTTTTATTTCAGTTCATGTCAAGCCTGGTACTAGATCAGCCTAGACTTCTCATGTGTGTAGCTAATATAAAACTGAGTTACTTTGATAGGAACGTTTATTTTCTTTAAAAGTCAGAAATGTGATAAATTGTCAGTTTTGAAATAAGCATTTTTGGTTGAGAATAAGCAAAATAGGCCTTTTCTGACCGTAGTAATAAGCGAAACAGATTGCAAGAGTTGGCAAGTCTGACACTGTGTTATATGGAGGATCAAACGTTCTCCAAAATTAAGGCTGTAGACAATAGTACTCTTATTTTCTATAGTCTACATAGAAAGAGAAAGCATTGAAATCCTTTGTATTATGGAATATATAATGTCCTTTAAACCAGCAACTTTTTACCTTGACACTATATTTTTTTCCGTCTTGAAGATCTTCAGCACATTACCTTTTCATTGAAATATATTTCTCTTACCTGAGATGAATGAAGATCTTCAGCACATAACCTTTTCATTGAAATATATTTCTCTTACCTGAAATGAATAACTCGCAAAGAAAATCTCTAAAAGATTTGTCTCTATTTTTAGCCTCATTAAGTTTTTGTTAATTGGCATTTCTTTATCACTGATAAGTCATATCACTTTAAGTCTTAAGAAAGTCAAGTATTGTTGGTTAAAAGAAAAAAATTGAATCTTACCTGTAAAACTGGAAAAGAAAATATGAGCTAAACTGCCTTTCCAGATTCCTTGCTTAAGCTCTGCTTTACTCTAAGGCAAACGTCTAACAAGTTAGAGAGTGAAGTTGGACTTTCGCAAACTATCTTTAAAACGCCCTTTAATGCTTTCAAGATACGCATTTCAATTCATATTTTACTAAATAGGAGAGGCTTGATTGATTGCTTTTGACACATATTTTGTGTTGTGTTGAACATAACATTTGATCGTTTTAGAAATATTGAACTATTGTTTGGTATGACTTTCCAGAATTGAATCAAACTCTGGCCACCATTAAAGCTACAACACCAGAGCTTTCTGAATCTCATGACTCTGCAACACCTCAAGATAGTGTCAGCAAGCGCAAGTCTGTGTAAGTGACGTATCTTCAAAGTTCTTCTCTATATGCTTACAATAATTATAGTTTTACCTTTGTTCTTGGAAGAAGTCACATGTTCTTAATTTTAAAGGGCAAGTCTTAGTCGTGTAATTTTTTTACATTCCAGCATTAACTGAAATTCAACTACAATTTTTCAGATTTAATGTGTTTATCTGAATGGTTTTTGTGTGTGTATTGTTTTTTTTTTATAAAGCATTTATTTTTGTCATGTGGAATGAAGATTTCACACCAATA
>BLXT01000663.1:951375-973331 GCA_019648995.1 Plakobranchus ocellatus | reverse complement strand
TTTTTTTTTTTTTTTTTTCAAAATACAAAAGTTTCATATTTTGGCACTGAACCAACATAGCTTTATTTAGTTTTCATTTTAAAGCTCATAGAGAGAAGTTTTGGAGATTAAAGATGTTTCTCATTCAGACTGAGCTGAATTTGAGACAAGTTTTACATGTGCTCACAATTCCAATTTTGTCCTAAAGCTAATGATCACTTGTGTCTTATAAAAGTGGTTTGATTAAAAACACTGGTTTTTTTGTCTCTGCCTCCTTCCTCTGGCTATCTATAGAGCCCTAGTTGAAACTGATATTTGTATATCCCAGTTTGAGAGCATGTGGATAGATTCAGCATGAGCATGGTCTAATGTGTTGGAGGTTTGCCTTTTTTTTTTTTTAAAGAATGGTATCTTGACTCTAACCACACGGATAAATGCACAGTCACTCAGATATTTAGTATGAAGGAATACTCTTAGTTGCATGTATCACACATCGTCATGTAGGCGAATTAAGAGATTTTTTGGGGGGTGGGCGATTGCACTGTTCTGATATCAATGCTTCATTGATTAGTTTTACTTTACTTCTCTGAGTTTTAGCTGCTGTTAAAAATAGTTTCTTTTACTTTTTTTCTCACCAAGGCATGGGAAAGGAACTGGAAAACCTTATTCTCGAGAATACAGAGCTTTTAGCCACCAAGTAAGTTAACTTGCTGTTATACTCTATCAAAAAATAATTATCAGGATTATAAAAATGATGAAATTAATATTATATATATTATAATTCCTATTTATTACAATAGGCCTGTTGCAATAAAGTATGATCTCTTTAGCTGTTGCAGGTAGCATTTGTATTTTGTGAATAAATAGTAGAGTTATCTGGTGTAATTTTCCTTTTTCTTTGATCGGAAAAAAAAATAGGATTTTTCATCCTTTCTCTATTTATCCAATTGATTTATGTCTTGAGACCAGTCGTTATGAGTCAGATGTCACTTATAACCCTTAGGAAAGAAAATTAATTTAAAGTTTGTTTTTCCCTTTCTGAAGTGCTAGAAAATTCCTCTTATCTTTTATCCATATCAACATATCTTCATCCAATTTTCATCAATGCAAACTGCACAGAAATAAGTGTCAGGCTGCAAATGCAACTCCAGACTCTTTTGTACTGGTCTAGAGTACACTCACTTTTTTTGATAAATGATGAAAAGTAGAAGAAAGTGTCATTTGATTTTTTTGGGAGGGGGGCTTGATATGTTGCATTATTTTTACATCATAACACAGAAGTTCATGCATACTTTTTTTTCACAGGAACGCCCTGAACATTGTCAAAGATGACCTGATTGCAAAAGTTGATGAATTGTCAAGGTAATTAAATTTTTAAATAAGTTTTCTATCATCATAATCTTGCATGTTCTGTTTCTCCAAAGAGCTTAAATGCCATGGTTTGCCCTCTAGCTTTCTCCATCATTGCTTCACTGACCACATTCACCCACTTGTGTTGGGTCATCTCTGTTACTTTCCTTATCCAACTCTTACAACTTTGTTCTCTACCTCTTGTTCTATTAACTTTTTTTTTTCTAGTATAAGTTTTTGCTTAAGGTCTTGAGTTCTCAAACACTGCCAGAGAAATTCCTACTTCTTGGTTGTGTCAAGTTGAAAAGGTCCATTTGATTTATGTTTAGTAGCTGAAAATCATCTTCATTTGAAGTTTTAGCTTGCCCTGATATTCTATATATCCACATTTAATACTTCGCCTTTTTTCTTCTGATTTGATAAGTGTCTGAGTTTCACATAATGTCATCCAAATATAGCATTTTATTAGTCTGTTTTTGTTATGGTGGAAATTTGTCTGCTAGAAAAGCATTTTCTTAGTTTAGTGAAAGAGATTTTACTCAGGGCACTTCTTATTTCTTGTTCATGTCTTGCATACTCTGATTGGCCAACGAATGTAAAAGGAGAGACTTGCCCAGTTTTTTTTCTCATTTATCTTGTTTTTTTCATATTCATCTTGAGACCATACTTTTCACTTTTCTCTTTCACAGCTGTAACTAGTCTTTCTGAATCTTCAGTCAGTAAAGCAATGTGCATAGTGTAAATAATTAATGTAAGTTCTATATAGACTTTGAGACCAGGAATGCCTTTTTGTTTCTCTAAATATAAACCTTCCTATCTTCTTCACCAAATATCTCCTATCGCTATTTTCTGAGAAGGTTTTTTTGTCACTGTTTTCTGTAAATATCAATTGGCTCTATTTTGAGCAAAGGGAAAACATTTGTTTATGAACAATCTTTCCCAGGGTGTTCAAGTAGGAATTTTGGTCAAACATTTGCAATTTAAGCACAGATTATCAGGTAATTTCAGTCATCATTGCCTTGCATCAGAACTACTTAAAAATGTTTTTTTACCAACCTTTAGTGGAGGCATCCAGTTTTCATTTATAATTATGGACAATGGCAGGAATACATTGTTCAGAAGAAGAGATGAAAGCTACTCAAATGCATATGCAAGAATTTCCTCCTATGCTCTTCTCTTAATAATCAATCACTTGTGTGTACCTCTTTGAAATTGTAATCCTTCATTGTGTTCTAGATCTGTTCATCTGAACCATTGATTCAATCAGTCTTCAGTAACAAAGAACAATTTTTTTACAATTATATTCAACAATAAACACAAGTAAATGAGTGCTTGTTTATGATAACTTACATCCAAATCTAAACTTCAATTTTGTGCCAAATTTACTAATTTGGTTTAAGGGCTTAAAGCAAAGATGTGCTATCAAAAACACTGCATTGTTTTATTAGCCTCAAAGAAAGATTTAAATCTAACTTTAACCAAAAATGAGTCAAGGAGATCTAGTTCTAGACTGAAAGTGAAATAAATTATATAGATCTATACTCAAGAGTTTTTATCAAATCCATCATCAGGTTATCTCTGTACACTTTTTTTTTGATGGATGTTGTGTCCTCTTTATTGTTTTGCATTGACAGTGTTGTGCAAAGCTATTTTTAATTATTCTGAGGACTATTGACACACCTTAAAACTTGATTCTCTCAGATTCATCATTTTATTTTTTTCACCTTCAAAGTGCTATCATGGATTTTAAAAATAGATATTTGAAAAGTTAAAAAAAAAAAAAATTCCAGATATTTGAAAATTAAAAAAAAAAAAAAAAAAAAAATTTCATTTTCACCACTAAATAGAACCAGGGGTGTGTGAGAATAGAATTACACGCTTGCATAGAAACTGAAAATTTTTTCCATGTGCTGTATTTTTTTACCAAATGCGTGACATTTATTATTTGGTTTAGGTTTGAAGACTAAACAAGATGATCATTGTTTTAATTCAGTGAGCAGGAGATTCTGCGGGAAGAAATCAATTCATTGCAGGCAGTGAAAACAAAACTTCAGCAGAAGATTTCCCAGTTGGAAGATGAGCTAAAGAAAACCAAGGAAGAGAATGAGCAGAAAGATAAGGGTCAAGAAAAGGAGGGTGATGAGGTCTGTGCATTATTTTTACACTTAATTTGTCAGTTGTAATTAATATGTCAGTTTAGGGTGCAACTGGTCAACATATATCAGTGCTCCATGCAAACACTTTCTGAAACTGATGTTCTTCTAATGAACTGAAGTGCTAGGTTTTGTTTTTCTAAAATTTAGTCTGAGTTTATTTGCCATCTGTAATAGTTTTCTTTATTAAATCTGAGTTCTGGTAGAAGTAACTTAATTTAAAATGGAATATGTGGTTATAGGCATATTAATAATCCATCTCTTTTTTTTTAAGATGTGAAAATTACACTGTCTGTAAAAAACAGAAAGATAATCTTGTCCTCTGCAGTAAGATTTATGTTGTCATTCAGATATGTAGCCCTTCAGATTGACTCATTTTGTGTGATTAGTAGTCACATTAAAAAAAAAAATTATGCTTTGGTTGAACTAGATATAAAACCTAAACATCTTGGCAATATTTTTATAGAGTCGTTATTTTTTTATGATTCAAAACACAATATTTATATGTCTCCTGCCAAAGCACACTAGTGAAGACAACTTACAAACTACTTGATCTTGCACTCTAAGACTTTTGACATCTTGTTACAAGACATAGCAGTATTTTTGTAACATGGTAAAGATACATGATATTAAATAAAATAGTCACATCACTGAAATTTGTCTTGTGATTGGCAAGAATAGTTTATTTCATTTTTTTATCTTTCTTTGTTTGATTTATGTCAGGATGATGTTCCTATGGCTCAACGCAAGCGATTTACTCGTGTTGAAATGGCTCGGGTATTGATGGAGCGCAACCAATATAAAGAGCGTCTCATGGAACTGCAAGAAGCTGTGAGGTGGACAGAGATGATACGTGCCTCCCGTGAACATCCCAATGAATTGCAAGGCAAGAAAAAATCCAGCGTGTGGAATTTGTAAGTACATCACCTTTTTTTTATTATTGTTTTATCTTTTCAGCATTGTGTGTCTGTTTTTTTTTTCCCCTTCCAGCTTAAGTTTATAACTTTTGTTTTTCTATGTGTAAAGGCTAATTTAGTTTTTTGTTTTACAAAGGCATGTATGATGTGATAAAAATGCAAATTGTGTAGGCTGAATGGCTAAAACAGAATCTGGATGCAAAGTTGGTAATGCTGTTGGGAGAGATTGCTGGAATGTTTTTTTTTTCAGTTTTAAATGGCAGTAATTGAAAGACCAATGTACTTTTAGTATTTGAAGAGCAAGTTCATTAACAAACAATTATTAATTGAACTTTAGTTAATGCAAAAATTTTAAAAGAACGAAGCTACTTTTTTTCATTTCAGTTGCTAAACTAGATTCTTTGGACCACTTATGGTTTTTTAATCATATATTTAAACATCGTATTTATGATCCAAATATAGCTTTTCACAATGACTTTGTTTATTTTTTTTTGTATTGATAGAGTTGTTCAAGATGTAGTAGTATTGATAAATTAATCACAAAACTGAAGTCAGAGGATGTTCAAAGCATTCATCTCTAAAAACTTAGAAAAACCAGGTACAAATTGATAAATATATATTTGAAGCTAAAACAAAAATTGATGTAGATCAATATGCGTTAAGGTCTACTAATGCAACATTCAAAACTTCTAAAAAATTTTTTAGAAGGAATAATCTGAAATAGATTGACATAGCTTTCGGGTGCAAAGTTAGTTGTGGTACACTTTTGTTACTATTCTAAACAAAACTCTCCCATTAGCTTTCGTGACTTTCCTCTCTGAAAGAATCCTCATTGCCCATTTTGCTCTTTTTTTGTTTTGTGAATCACTCTGCTCCTACAGGCTGATGTAATCTGCAGCGCAAAGTACATAAAGAAGAAAGGAAAATGAAAATGACATCATATTTTAAGTAGTAGCCTAAAAGTTTTACTTTGATATATCAAGACAAATTATTGAAGCTGCATGTTTCTGTTAAGCAGTAGCTGAGGCATATCTTTAGCTCTGGAAAAGTAATTCCTGTTTGTGTTTAAATAATTAATATACATACATTGAATATGAATAGCTGAATCATGATAATTATATAACACAACCCTTACATTTAAATATCGCAAAAAATCTGTTTCCCAAATCAGGAACTTGTAACATAAAAACCAGCAATAATAAGAGATATGAGAGAGAGATGTACTTTATTCATCAATTTGTGAACCTAAAAATTGATAATTCTGTGTTGAAAATGAGGACACATTGCCAGTGAATCACTCTACACTTTACTCCATATGGTTTAAAATAGCATCATGTGTTGTAAATGGTTTTGTCAAGCAGTACCTAGAAAATAAAGATGGAAAAAAAATATTACTTGTTTTAAAATCAGAAGAGCAGTTTGGAGGGAGGGAGATAAGAAAATCACCATTACATATATTTAACTTGGCACCCTGAAAAGATGGTTTTCAAAATATTTAATTTTGAAAATGTATTGTTCGTCATTTGGGTAAAGAGGGGTGGAGGAAGGGAGATCACTTTATAAAATGATATTTAAAAATGGTTTTAATTTTTCTGATAAACTTTCTTGTAATACTGGAATCTAATATGATTTATCACAAATCTGATATTAGTTAAATGAAGAGGCATATGCAGTTATCAAATTACCTTTTTAATACTAATGTTTTGAAAATTTTAGTTGCACGAAAAAACTCAAAATAACTGTTCTGAAAATTAAGTTTTTTAAAAGTGTTCTTCAGTTCTGTCTTGAATTATTGTCCTTGTAAATGTGATGTGAAGTGTCTGCATGAATGAATCTTTTTTTTTTTTTTTTGATATCATATATTTCAGTTAAGTTGTTTTACTGTAAGTTTCTGTGGTTTTCTGTCTTTTTTTAGGGTTTTCCTAAAAGGAACTGAATTAAAAAAAAAAAAAAAATTTTTTTTCTATTTATTTATTTCTATGGGTCACTTATGATTATTATTCTTTTTTTTGTTGTTATTGTTTTCTTTTAAAACTGTTACCATTCATGTTCACTTTTTAACTTAGAATAAACCTAATTTGAAACTTAATTTAACATTATTTACTCTTTTATGTTATTCCATTGTTTTGTCATAATCATTTTGAAATAGAAAAACAGCAATTCTAGCAGATGGAAGTTGAAAATTTTTTAGCTGTGTCTCATGTGGGTCATTAAATTCAACTGCGATTGCACTTTAAATTTACTTTGCTTTCAATGTCTGTGATCTTAACACCATACTTGTTTGTGCTGCGATCAGTTTCAGTGAGTTAGTGGCTCCATCTGCCCCTAATCCTACACCATCCAAGACACAGCCTCCCAAGGAGATTCCAGCTCGCCATCAGAATGTCATTCAAGCTGTCCTTAATCCATCATCTCATTATACATCCCATCACAGTGCATCCTCATACGTTTTACCTGAAGATAGTTATAGAGACGGGCATATTCCATCAGCATCTTTACTGCCATCCCCCACTACAGATTCACTCAAATCATTAGGTAGCATTACACTTCTTCCCCCTCCTAAATCACCACCTGTACCATCCTCGTCTGTCCCCCTACCTGTCTCTTTGGTTCTGCCCTCAACCTTGCCGAGTTTACCCCCCACACCCTCAGGCATCCCTGCCCCATCTCTCTTGTCCACTTTTCCGCTGTGCTTAGCTTCTGAAGACGCTCCAACTCAGACTACAGCAACAAAAGTGTTTCATTCCTCTAGTGCAATCTCACCCGACACAAGTATTAAACCCAAATCTGGCTTTGGTCTCTCTAATTTATCTCAGTCTGCATCAACCCTTCCTATGAAAAATTCCGCAACACTGCCAGGAATACATGAAGAACCAGCACATGAAGTGAAACATTTGTAGCAGAAATATTGTTTAGGGCAAGATCAATTGAATAATGGCGGAGCATTTTCACCAAAATTGTAAAAAATATTATCGGAAGTGAATATTGTGCTAGTTCTCTTCTCATTACTTTATACAATTTTTTTTAAATAAGTTACTAACACTGGAAGCCAGCTGCTTTTTCTGGGCCTTGCTTTTGCTTGGTTTTATAAGTAAATTTTATGGAAATTGTTTGAAGACATTAAAATATGATACAATATTTAGAACATAATTTACAATATACAACTACTAATAACTTAATTACCTTTTTTTTTCCTTCCATATCAGAAAACCGTCAATTTTAAACATGTTTTATGAGCCAGTTTTTTAAACCAACAAAGTCATGCACTTGTTTTAAAAATTATTTTAAAATCGTCAAAATTGATTGTTGGTGCTCCATATTTTTTTTGCTGTTGTTAGTTATTTATTGAATACAAATTTCATATGAAAGTATTTTGTCATTTCTTTTTTTTTTTCAAAACTGACAGAACAAGGTATGCTTAATTCTTTTTTTTTAATTTGCTGTTTTTGTTTTTATTTATTCATTTATTTTTTTTATTTTGGTAAATGTATTTTTGCTTCATTTTATTTTGTTAGATTTAAAGAATGCTGAAACATTGTCAACAATCCCTTCATATTTTTGCATCTTAAAAATGTAGTTTTCTTTCTTTTTTCTTTTTTTATTCATCATTTTATCTTTGTTTGGAGTAACAAATACATCTTGTACTGAAATCTGGCAGCTATTTTAAATGTAGCAGTACCTTCCTTTAGAGAGAGAAAGTTTGCAACTCTGCAGTGTTATGATTTTGCATACAAAGATTTTTAGGAGAGATATAGATACATCTAATGTTGTGGTAATTTATTCAGGGCTTTGACTTTCATGCTTTGTTTTTTGTTTTCTTTATTTTGATTAAAGCACGTTTCAAACTTTGCCCTGCAAAAGTGCAATAAGACCCCCTTCTTTCTTTGTTAAAATAAATGTAAATATTGTATAATATTCTTATGGTTAATATGTTTTTTCTCTTTGAGATTATTGTACGATTTATAAGTTATAGGAATAGTCTTAACTCAATATTCTAATGTAAAGGAAGAGAAGAAAGTTAGACTATTTCACAAAATCAGGTAATAACGTACAGTCTGTATCAAGCAAATAGTTCTCCTTTTTTTAAACTGAAGGCCATCCTTGAGTTTAACTCTAGGAATTCGAACTGGTCTTGTTAATTTTAATAAAGATTGAGCAAGATTGTTTGATTTGTTTGATTGTTGTGGCATCCATCTTATCCTGAATAAAACAGTTTTGATGCACCCAAAATATGAGGGGGAAATATGATGTGCTTCCAGAGACAAATCAAACTCTTTCCAGAAAATCAAAATTGGCAACAGATTTTCTTTGGTTCCTTTTTTTTTTTATTTGACTGAATTCAAGGTGAACATGAAATATGTTTTTCTGTTTGTCTTTTTATAAGAAGAATGTGCCAAAGCTATGTGCATGTGTATATATATTTTGATATAAATTATTTTAATTTTTTAACACGTGATAAAAAGCAGTGTGGGTCCCAGTTGGAAATATATGTGTGCACCCTTATACCCTCTTTGTACTGTAAATATTTAGTTAACATCCTGGCTCAACCATTTAAGGCTCTGGAATTTAACTTCATAGATCTCACAGTATTTATTGTATTCATAGCTTTCTCTTTGAAATTCAAAGACTTTTCCATCTGAGAGAAAAAGGCTATGGGGGAGAAGAAAAGCTTTTTGTTTCTTAATTTGATTGACAGCTTGGCTAGTCTTTGCTTTATATACAAAGCACGACGATTTTAAAAGTAACAAGATTTTTGCCCCATCCTGTTGAAATTTTTTGTTGTCCAAAAAAAAAAAAAAGACTCGCAGTATTTCGATTTTGCATTCGGAAGATTCAAATAAGAATATTCAAGTTCAATTCTAGATTGGTTTAATCTTTTGCTGCTCCCTGGCTTTTAATTGCCATCCAATGAAAGTATGTTCCTGGTGTCAGACACGAGTGCTGAAATGATAAATAGGCTTTATTTGTGACGTTTGTATGCTACCACATACATTTCCTTTTGTCAGTATAAATCTTAAAAAGCATGGGATTTCAAATGTGAATGGGCATGGCTTGATCCCCCTCTAAATGTTAGTCCAATTGACAGGCAGTGTGAATGACGTTCTTCACAGCAAACAAGTTGTAGAAATGATGCATGACTGATTGTTAACCTTGCCATCCAGTTGTTATGGTTAATGTATACTATGACTGTTTACACTTGATGTTGAAAAAATTCCAGTTTAATTCTCTACTTAAGATCTGTCTCACTGATGTTAGATTTTTTTTTTCATGTCATGTACTTAATATAAATCATGATTCCTCGTAGTTTAATCCTAAACCCTTTCATGATAGAAGGCTTATTCAATCCAGTTCTCACCCCCTCCCCCTGTTTTTGCATCCCTTCCCTCTTGGATGCATCTAGATTTATCATTGTTGTGTCATCAGTCAATACTCTTTGTGTCATTTCAAACATCAGACCCTTTCCCTTCATAGCTTTAAAAGCATTTTTTTGTTTGAGTTTTTTTTTTGTATTTTTTTTTTTGTTGTTAAAGGTTTTTATTGTTTTTCTTTGCGGCCTGGTCAGAGCAGTAAGGCATTTTAGGACAACATGTGGAAAGCAGTGACAATCTGAAATGATCCATAGAGAAATCCTGTTGATCTTGAATTTATGTCTTCTGGTAAGGCATTGAGTTGTCGCATTATGATGAGCAAGATTGAGCCTTGAAAAGCCATACTATCATGAGAGGGTAAAAGGAAATGAACACGCAACATTTCTGGAATTTTTAGGTCAAAGATGTCATTATTTTTTTGCTGTCGTTTTGTTTTATATAGATGTTAAAGTATCCATGTTTTGTTTTCTTTTTCTTAAAAAAAAACAAAAAAAAAAAACAGCATGATACTTTTCTGTCTGTCTCTTTATCAGGGTAATTTTAAAAGCTATCAGTGTGTCTATCTGTAAATAAAAATTTATATACTCTAAAGAAAAAAATTGGTTGAACTACTCTCTCTGAAGTGACCTAGATGCCTCAATAAACACTTCAGATCTTTCTTGTGCTTTCAGAAACTGGAAGCCTCTTATTCTCTTTCTTGCTGCCCTTTAATCTTATTTAAAAAAAAATCATGTTCATGGTTGTGCACTTTGCATGGGTATTGGCAGTACACTCATTAATGACATGTATTTGTAAAACTAAGGGAGATCACCAAGGGCACAAAATGCGTACAGCTTTTACTAAAACTCTGTAACCATATATGATGCCATGACTATTTTAACTTAACCTGTGCTCTTTCATGTTTGGACAGAATTTTTTTTTCAACTAACAAAGTCTGATCACTCCTTCAGCATTTGCTCCTCTGTAATGAATCTCATGACCAGTCTGGGTGAGTCAGAAGTCACAATTTGAGCATTTTAATTGTAAAAAAGAGCCTAAAACTGGTAAAAACTTTACATGGCTTAGTTGGTTCTGACCAAAAATATTAAAACTTTTAACTGCCCAGAAAAAAAGCATTACTTACAAGGAAAAGAAGAGGTTCGAGCTGATTTTGTTGAAAAGTTTAATGTGACATCTGACCCAGTTGGACTGGTTGGGGGCATATATGAATAATCTGTTTGAACTGCATTAGCATTAGCATTTTTTTTTTTAATGAAAATTATAATTTCATGTAAAACACTTTTGCTGAAGGTCAGAAAGGTTGGCTTCAGCTTGTTTTTCTGTAACACCTGTATGTCATCTTTAGCACCATTGTAGAAGTTTCAAAGCCATTTTGCGCCCTTGTGATCCCTTTAGTTCTTTTTCAATGCCATGTAGCTGAGAGAATATTTGAGACATTTTCCTCTTTTTTGGCTGCCTTGAAAACTATCTATATAACATTCTACTATATATAAACATTTTGGCAGTCAATTCTGTAAGGGGAAAAATTATAAACTATTAACCGCAATTGGTGGAATGGTAAATAAATATTTATTGAATTTTAATTCAATTGTTTGTCTTCTTTTTTCCCCTTTGGTCTTTTACTCTTTTTGTGGTGCAAAATGGCTTTGAACTGTTGCATTTTTGTTACTGTTAGTTTTATGTTCCTGGAATGTTTGAGCTTGACTAAAAGCTATAGGGTATCATTTAGTCAAAATCAATTAATTGAGGTGCTTTTTGGGATATTTTAATTCTTTTTGTGTTTGCGTGTGTGTGCGTGTGCATATTTATGTCTCTGGGCTCACTGAATTTGCCCAGTTGAAAAATATTTACCACCAAAATAGAGCAGGAAGATGGAAATAAATACATTCTTGAGATTGTCTAAACGTTAGGTTTTTTTCATAAAATCTCAAGTTTATTAGTTTATGCATTTCACAAAATATCTTTTCTAAGTACAACTTAGATCTTCATTGATGGTTTACACTTTTGAGCAACTAAATTGGGCCTTCTCTAAAATAAGTAAAAACCTGAGAGCATTACATTTAAATAGTGATAATGCTTTCTAACTCGAAATCAAACGAACTTATTTTCAATATTTTTTTAAATCAGCATTTATAAAAGTCAACACAAAATTGCACTGGAGGATTTGCTGTGGTGGAGATAAAAATTGAATATCTAGTATGGAACATTTGTAATTGTGATTGGCATAAAAACTTGCAACTATGTCCTAAATATGTCCCAAGACCGTCCAAATGAGTTGGAAGTTGCATTTTTAACAATTTAAATTCTTAAAATGGCCTAAAATTTTCAGCTTTGGTATTGCAAAGCTCACAGAAAGAAATTTCAGACGTTCAGTGATTTTAAAAGTTCAAAATGAGACCTTCAACTTGTTCATGCTGATTGAGAGATACATGTTCTAAAATTTACTTTTCTGAGAAGCTTTAATATTCAAAATGTAACATCTGACTCATCAGGACGGGTCTCAGGGCATATACTGTACACATACTGTAGAATACTTATTTGTGGGATAGAATTTCATGACATTTAGGCTCTTGATACCAATTTTTCTTTTCACAATTTACAATGAATAATAATTTGAATACAATGTTTTCCAGAATAACATGAAATACAAAGTGTTTCTTTCATTCATCTACTGTCTCAGAGACTAGAAATAATGAGCAATAGAAATTGAAAAGAAGTGATATATATCCATATGTGCTGAAAACTGTTTCTTTCTCCTATTGTTAAATCTTATCCAGTACAGACACTCCCTGTAGTCAGGAAGAGATATTCTTCTCAGACAGTTGAAATTTCAAAACAACACAGTACATAGAAAAGCCCTTTTTTTGTTTTTTGTTCAATAGAATGTGAAGTGAATGCCACTAATCTGTAAAGCTTTCACAATGGTTTTAATAAATTGATCATTTCTTTATTTCTCAGCCATTTTTACAATTGCTACATAATTGTACGACAAGAAATGAATCTGCTCCAAATATACTGTGTAAATTTTCAACCCCTCTTTCAGATATAGCTATTTATCCCAAGCATCATTCAAATATATATACAATGACCATTTAACTCAAATTGCTTTGGTTTCAAGTAAATTGCATTTTATACTTTTTAATGTATGTCATGGTTTATTCTTTATGGGAACAGATGTAGACTAAAATTAACAAAAATAGAGCAGTAGTAGTAGATTTAGTGCTTCACAAGACCAACATACCCACACGGAACCATACATAGAAATCTTCACTGCTAGCCTCCCCTGCAGTATCAGTGAATTGAAGCCTCAGTTGGCATAAAAACTGAAGGTTTGGAAATTTAAGTTGAAAAAGAAAAAGTTCTTCAAGATTAATACATTTTCCATCAAAAGCAAGGAGAACTTGAGCTTTTCAAGAGATTTTAGTCAGAAGCCTGCACTCCATATTCCTTTTCACCTGATCAAAACACTTCAGTGATAAGAGTTTCAAATTACACTAACAGATGCCAACAAACTATTACAATAAGGAAAACAATTGTGGAGCCTTTTTTTTTCTTTTAACTATAAGGAGAGAAATCAGATGAAAGAGGAAAAAACAAAATGAGAACAGTAGGAAAAAAAATTCACCTTTGAAAAATTCATAAAAAATAATCAATGATATTTCAAGACAGTGTGAAATATTTAGACTTAAATTTTAAATAAACAACGTGATCAAACTTTTAAAAAGTTATTGACTGCTGATGTGCTGATGAGCTATGATTCAACAGACTATTTGTAAAAGATTTCTTTCAAACCTTAACAAGACACATACTCATGTATATATTTGAATGATGCTTGGGGACATTCAGTGGATATACACATTAGGAAGAAACTGATTACAACAAGGTCACTTGTGAAATGAGCCTAAATCAAAGAAACCAATGTCTCACGAAAAATATTTGAAAACTGTAGCCTTCACTCTGGATAGAGTAAGGTGAAAGGGCCTCTCAATATAATATGTAAGAGTGCAACAAAAGAAAAGGCAAAAAAGGAAAATTTTGCTCTTGTTCTAACTTCTCTGTATCCTCTCGAAAGTCTTGAGTGTATTCTGTACCTTTAAATGTACATTTTTTTTTCTAATATGTGTTGAATAGAATAATGTTGAGCATGGTTAATAGAAATAGTTGCATAAAATTTGAAAGAGCAAATTCCAAAATTATATAGGAGGCTAAAAAGTTAGGACTAAAGAAATGTGAGGGAAAGCATGTGGATATAACTCATCTTTCTGATGCTCTCTCTTTCTCTCTCTATCTCTCTCTTCCTCTCTCTCTATCTCTCTCTCTATCTCTCCCTCCCTCTCTCTATTTCTCTCCCTCTCTCTCTATCTCTCTCCCTCTCTCCCTCTCTATCTCTCTATCTCTCTCTCTATCGCTCCCTCTCTCTCTATCTCTCTCTCTATCGCTCCCTCTCTCAATCTCTCTCTCTATCTCTATCTCTCTCTCTCTCTCTCCCCCTCTCTCTATCTCTCTATCTCTCTCTCCCTCTCTCTCTTTCTCTCTCTCTCTCTCTCTCTCTCTCTCTCTGTGTACATGCATGCATGTGTGCACAAGCTCATGTTTAATTTGAGATATATAAAATACCATAGCCAATGCATTTGGCATTTTACTTTACATGAAGAGATAACTGGTTATGGCATTGATGAGTAGTCATAAAACTAAAAAAATGGTATTAGTATTTTACTTCTAGCTTAAGACACCTGTAAATTGGCTTACAAAACCAATGGCTAAAGTGATACACTCTTGCAACTTGATACCAATACTAAATCACACTCATTCAAATACTTAATCACACTCATACCAATACTTCATCACACTCATGAATTTTTTTAAAGCTGATTTTTTTGTGCCACTATGCAAGCCTGGTTAGCCCATTCTCTGACCAGTATCAAAAGTCTTCTATGTTATTATCCCTGATGCACAGGAAGGGAGGGGATGGGGGAGAGACACAATGAAATGGTGAATTTCAAAAGCTAGCTCATCTGGACAGATGGCTCATTTTGATCCAGATACTAATAAGCTATCTGTTGAACCATCTTTATTTCAATCTCAGTTATGTATGCTGTAATACCAAAACATGCTGCCTCGGAGGCCTAATAAATCAAATGTCGCATATATAATTTTTAGAAAGAGCAATTGAAAGTTTGGTTTTCAGCAGCTCGTACCATTTCAAAGTTTATGATAGGCAGGTTCTAGTTGTATCAGTGGTTTAAAAGATTCAAAATGATTTCTTCTGACATATTCAGAGTGGCTGTGAAACATTTGTCAGTTGGAGTCTTGCTCCAAACTGCTCGCATCTTTTACTCTCTCTCTCTCTCTCTCTCTCTCTCTCTCTCTTTTTTTTAGTCTAGTGAGATCATAATTGTTGTTTTTGAAATGTGTCATATAATGATATGCCTCTACCAGTTTTCATTTACCAAACCATGAACTTGTATCAAAGTACGAACACCAAGAATTATTAGGTGAACAAATTAGCATTTTCCATTTTATTTAAAGTGTAGTTTACCGATCTACACACCACTTGAATAAAAATTCTGCAATCATTAGTATTGTTTCCCCATTCTGTTCTTCTATTTTGTGGGGAAAAAAAAAGATAATTTTACCATATCAGCATATTTTTTTTTAACTGTTTTTTTTTTTTATTTGATTTTTTTATGGTATCCTTGGAACTTTCTTATGTACTCTCAGTACAAGGCTTTTTATGAAATCCTTTCATGCATATTTTCCACTTTGGTACTCATTTCAACATCCTGTTAAAAAAAAAAAAAAAACAAGAAAGAAAAAAATCACCATATTCGTACAGTATGTCTACTTATGCTGTGAACATGGCAAAACACTTTCTTTTGAAAACTTAAAGAGAAAAGATAGAAGGGACCATTTGTTCCTTTTTGTATTTGTATTGTGATATTTTGACATTCTCTCAAGTGAACATAATATCAATAATCCTTTTCATGGCAATATATTTTAAGTGCGCTGGGTGAAGCATTAACAGCATTTTAAAAGTGTTATGATACCATATGATGTGACTTCTCTTCTCTCTTTCTCTCTCCCTCCCTACTTTTATCCTCCTTCAATCTTGTTTTTTCTGGATTTCTCCTCTGCACCTTGGAATTTCACTACTTTGCTGCTGTATTTTTTGTTTTCGTTTAGTTACTTTGTGTTTTTTTTTATTATTACCATTTTCATGTGTGGTTACTGCTACAAATGCTCTGAGTCTGAAGCTATGCTGTGGTCAGCCTGTAGACTTATCAGATAACTAGAAACTCCTTTATTTTATACGCGATTTTCCTGAGTATTCAAAGCCTAAAAAAGCAGGGTTAAAATTTCAACATTGCATGCATGGTCCTTCTTTTGTGGTTGCTGCTTAGATGAGCTTTATAAAGCAACAAGTTTCTTAAAAAAGTTTTTTTGTACTGCATTTTAAGGTGATTAAACAGTGGAGTTAATAAATGCCAACCCGTAATGTGAGGTTAGAAAATAATTATAAGTTTATTTTAAGGTAACTGTTAATGATAATGTGGCTTTTGAACAAAGAAGATCAAAATCAAGGATGATTTGCCTGTACAACTAACACGTCACCTCAAAAACATCACTGTCCTTTCAAGACCATAATCATGATACATCTTTTAATTTTTGTCTAACAACTGTAACATTTTTTTTGTTTTTTCATGTTTTAAGTTTGAAGATTGAGCAATGAACTTGGAATTCACCTTTTATCTTTTGAGTTGACTTTTTTCTGGGGTTTCATTCATCGATGGTCTTTTTTTTTTTTTACAGCAGATAATATTGAATCAATGAGTTTTATGTATCTCAATCTGAGGCCTTTGCTAGACTATCGAATAGAAAGTTCTGAAGGTTCTGATTCTGAAAGCAATTTTCTGAATGTGACTTTTCATTCCTATTTGTAGGTAGAAATTAAATATCATAAAAAAGGAGTTAAATTCTTCATTGCAACACTATTTCGGTGCATATTTGAGTTGAAAATCACATTTTGAAAATTTTATATAGAAAAATAGAATCATTGTTACAGTTGTCACAATAATATTTAAAAGTAAAAAATTTGTTTTCTTTTTCTAATTAGAAGTGGTCTCAAGATATTTATCAATAAATTGGCCTTTTTAAACTAAGGTCAAAATTTTCATGAGACCTGAATGGTAAGCACCAAGGGTGCTTAATCATTCGTGCAATCCAATTTTAAATGCTGTCTTATGATAATCTTTTATTTTTTGTCTAATGTAATGTAATTCTCTCAATTATTGATCATACAGAGAGAAATCTTTTTACAACTCATCAGTTTTCAACCTCATCAGTACCTTGCATTTTTTCTTTCTTTATGTTCCATTTGAATCATGTATAAATTGCTTTTGTCTTTTCTCTCACAGCTTCAGCAACCTGTTCAGTTCTTCCAACAAGCCCAAGCGCCCTCTTCCTGTGGCAACAGTCAAGTACAATGCCCCTACAACCCATGTACAACCAGTTGGGGATCCTAACAAGAAGCAAAGAGACAAAACATCAGGAGGAACAGCTGCCGCAAATCCAAAATCAAAAGCATATGATTTTCTACAGGAGGATTTGTGAGTGCCTAAATAAATTTTCCATTGAGTTTTGAGAAATAGAAGTGGAAATATGAAATTTTGCCATTTTAGTTAACAAATTTTCAAATGAGCAACCTCAAAACTTGAAAACATAATGATATCTCTTTTGGTTTTGCCTTTGCAATTTGAAGTAAGCGGGATCTGAAGATTCACAACTTTCTGCTTTTTAAAATGAAAATTAATGTAAGTGTATTCAAATAATGTAGTTTCTAGAATAGACAACAGACAAATGGATTTATATGACTTTAGCTTATGGAAGTGTATATAAAACATTTATTAAACACAGTTTTATTGATAAGTAATTGTTTAAGTTGCTAAGCTTAAAATTTTGTAAATGTTAATAAAAAATATTTGGCATGCCTGATTTTCATATGCTTGTGCCAGTTCCTGACAAAAACATTTATGCGTACACAAAAACATTTCAGTCTTAGAAGATAAACTCTGTAATTAGAAACTGTTCATGATCTTTTTTGCATGACCTTTTTCCAAAGGATTGTCCCTTTGTAATGTGAAAATCACACACATTGCTGGGTTTTCTCCAAATAAATATGCATATTCTTACGTGCAGGACTTCAGAAAAGGCTAAAAAAGAAAGAGAGAGGGAACGCAGAGAGCAATATAAGCAAGTGCGGGCCCATGTTAAAAAAGATGATGGTCGCATGCAAGCTTATGGTTGGAGCCTTCCTGCAAAGTTCACGACACATATTCCAAGAGACACACCTGGTAAATCTCAGGTGCCTGTCCCTGTGCCAGTCTATTGCAGACCACTGTTTGAAACACAGATGGGGTGGAAGGTAGGTGATTTAGGCCAAGATAGCGTATGATGAACTCCACCTAAATTTGTTGAATTCTGTGACAAAAAATAAATAGAGAATAATTATTGTTAACAGTTTTGAGGCAAATATAAAAGTAGTGAAGCTCAATTTTTAGTGAAACAAAATCAGTCATTGATTTGAACAAATTCATGGGACATTGCCACCACACAGTTATATTTAAAATGAAATAATTAAGATTTATTAATTTGTGTGGATGGTTTCATGTGACTATGATAAAGCAACTCAAAGCCGAAAAGCCTGTGAAAACTGATTTTCTTTTTGTACAAAATGACAATTTGAAACCACTTTTCTCCTGATTTTAGGAATCACTAATAGTTGCATCCTGTTGATATTATCTTTACCTGGCTGACTAGTGAATCATGCTTTTTTTTATTCCTAGATCTGGTGTGCAGCTGGTGTTAACTTGACTGGTGGCAGGACCAGAGATGGAGGCTCTATAGTTGGAGCCAGTGTCTTCTACTCGAACCCTCCACTGGAAGACAAAGAAGAGTCTGGCCCAAAGACAGAGGTGGAAAAGTTAGATAAAGAGCTGAAAGTGAGTTTTCACATTTGCATCATCATCATCATCATCATTTGTTTTGTTTTTTTAAAAAAAAGGAGAATGGAGAAGCCCCAAATTTGAGAAGAATCATAATAAAGCCTGTTCTTTTTTTTTTCTATAGACTTAATCACTCAACCAACTGAAGCATACATCTAGGTTTTAAGCCATCATTTTCACTCATACCCAAGGCTTCCCTGCAATTGTCTCAACATTTTGAGCCATTATCTGTATTAGTTGTATTCTGAAATATAATCAGAGCTAGAGTCGTATGTTATTCTAATCTCATGTGATGAAAAATGACAGGCTCTGAATTCAGAATGTGACTTACAGAATTGAATATTAATTTGAAACGAGAAAAATAAATTATCCAAAGTCTCATTGGGTCTCTATTTCACATAAAGATTATTTCAGATATACTTTTTTTCTCTTTCAAATGCTACTGTTCCAAATTATTTAACAGTATTTAGGCAAGTGAGTGCATGATAAAGGAATGCCAATCCAGTCTTCCTCAATACAATATTGTGCTGATGCTATGTATCATAAAGTGTGTAAGGGTACTCTGGTACTAAAAGTAGTTACTATTGGCAGAAAGTTATAAGCAGGGGATAAAAAAACATAAAGGCTTTGAGTATTGACATTTCATTTTAGCATTTACACTGGCCCCTAAAATCATTAGATTTTATGTACTAAGTATGTCATCATTTCATTCTCCATCACATTGGTATGAAGGCCAAATTATGTTCCTTGACATGGCGGTTGCTTCTTATCAGTTTTATAAATGCATGAAACTACTGGACATTTTAAATTTAAACCAGTTGTCTCTAGTTTTCTGTCCTTTTTATTTTTTTACTATTNNNCCCCCCCCCCCCCCCGTCCTTTTTTTTAAATTTTAGAAGAATATTTTTGTCTAACAAAAGTAAAAGGGATGCATGAATTTTCTAAAACACAAGGAATTGGTCAATCTTTCTGTCCTAATCACTTAGGGATTCAAATTGATGTTGTATTCATGCATGTATCAAACTGTAAAGACAGCATGGTGTGCCTAGCAATAGCATGAGCTATAGGCAGGAGGCTTGTTTTTCAAACATTTAAAGTATGGTGAAAAAAAAAAAAAGAACAAGACACCTCTAAGATTTATCAGTGACTTCTTAAAATTTGCTGCCTGATTTTTCTTAAAACACCGCAATTTTGCAGTCTGCTGCCAGCATTGGGGTCTATAAACAATAGGCTGTCTAACCTACAAAATTTGCTAAGAAAGCATAAAAAAAAAATTGTTTGAAAACAGCCCCTGCCAGTGCTTGCCATCTCATCATGTCAGCACCACATCATTTGGCTTCATTCACCCACTCTGTGCCGGCAGGCTCTCCTGCAAAACTTTGGTGGGGACATTTGCTTGCAGGATCATGAAAAGACAGTGAGGGATGGCAATGGTGAAGAGCAGATGTCTAGTTTGGTTTGGGTCTGCACATCCACACATGAGGCTAGCCGAGTGTCAGTCATTGATGCTAACAATCCTGCAGATGTTCTGGAGACTTTCCGTGTATCGGTTTCACACATTCTGTGCATTGCAAGTATACCGGGTAAAAAAAAAGTTGATTTTTCCTTTTATCTGTTTTTGTCCATGTTATTAAACAAATTAAAAAATTGCCACTGAGTTAATCATTACTATTCGTTATAGTTTGTGACTTTCATTTTTTTTTCCTTCTCTTTTTTTTGGTCTAATGTCCACAAAAGTTATTTCAAAAGGTTAGTTATTCTTTTTCCACCCAAACACTGTTTACCAGTAGCTTTTGTTGTTAGATTTATAAGGTGCACTATAGATTTGTTAAAATTTTCCAAAGTGATGTTCATCATTCTTCTTCCCTCATTTTGAATTTCATAACTCACTTTGCGTCGCCTTTTCTGTGTAGGCGCCATGGAAAGTGACTACCCTGTGGCAGAAGAAATTCTAAATGCAGAGGCCCCTGAATTACCAAAAGAGACTGTTGTAGTGTCTGGGTCCAGCCCGGGAAGTGGCAGCGACTCTACTGGCTTGGGAGGTGTTACCTTTGTGCAATGTGCTATTGGAGGAACCAGTCCAATTTCTATGTCTCCTGTTGGATCCTTAGGCGACTCTAAATGTAAGTGGAATCATTTTTATGTGAAGATTTTGTTTTATTGGCTAAGTTTTCTTTTTCGTTTTGATATACATCATTGTTGTCTTAGTAAGAATTTTTTTTCTTTTTTTGACTTGCTCATCATGTTTTTGCTGACATAATCATAAAGTTATGTGGAACTATAAATGAAGTGTGACAGCTATTTTCTTCTTTTATAATAATATATGTGGTCAATGTTTCTTGTCATCTTTTCATTACAATAAGTTTTATTTTGCTTCATTTTTTATGTAATTCATATCCGAGAAGTTCTTTAGTCCTTCCTTAAAACTTTGATGAAAGTGCCTCTCTTTTGAAACCTGTCCAAGTAAGTCATAATCCCAAAATGGCACACTTTTGAGTTTCCTTTAACTTTTTTTTGAGAATTTTAGGATCTTTTAGTTTTATTGAGTCAAAATATAAAGATCTGAATGTTGTGAAGAATTCTGAAAATTCTTTTTTAGACCTTTTTTATATCTCATTTTGCTATTTTAACATGTTTATGAATGGCATAACCTGAAGCTCCACTCTGTGAGCTTTGCAAGCAAAGAGATGATAGTTATCTGCTAAATATCATTACTTTTTTGTTGAAGCATTCGTACACAACAAGGGTTTACATCAAATGCTTTTCAGTTTAAATTTGCAACACCAAACTTCATAAAATCATTCTCAAGACAAATTAATTTTACATTTCTGTTTCTCAAAACTGTCACTTGTGATTTTCATTTTTGAGTAACGGTCTCAAGTCATTCAGTGTTTTCAAATAGCTGAATAGTGAAAAAAAAAAAAACAAGACCATTTAATATTTGCTGAAGAATGGATGAAATTTCACCTATTATGTACATTGTATCTGAATTGCTTATCAGTGGGTTTATTTATAATGTCATTGCTTTCAGAGTCAATAGACTGCAATTTTTCCAAGTGTTATTTTCTTTTTTTTTAATTGATCATTAAAATTAAGAAAAAAATGAAAATTCACATGTTGCCTTTGTAAACAGTGTTGCACTCTACAATTAACTTTGTTTATCACCATCAATTAAAATTATTGTCT
>BLXT01000663.1:850075-872066 GCA_019648995.1 Plakobranchus ocellatus | reverse complement strand
CTGACTCACTTTCAAATCACTTTCTTCCCCTCCCTCTTATCTGATCTTTTAATCTTTGGGTAATCATGGCACATGTCTTTTTTTTTTTTTTTTAACTGTATGTTAATCTTGAGGTGTAAAAAGTTTTGCAAAATAAATTTAGAAGTAGAAAGACATTCAAAAACAAGCTGAAGGACAAGAAAAGAATAGTTAACTCAAGAGGAATATTTCATTATTGTAAAAACTTTTCAAGACTTTTATACATGAAATATTATTTTGTATGAATTTTTATTTTCATTAAAATAGCAAATCTCCCTATAATAACTCCATGACTTAAATACAATTTTTTTTGTTTTTTGGTGTGTTTAAAATCTTATATCCACAACTAATTGACATCTCAGGTGCATTTTAATTCTCATCAGTCTCTTCTTCTTCATTGTAAAATATCACATGAATATAAATTACACAAAAATATTTCACTGCTACCTACGGTTAATGCACTTCAGTCTCATATTCTAGCCATTCTTCCCTACTAACATTTGTCAAAAATTCATCATTACTTTAATGAACTCTTGAACACATTTTTTACATAAAAAATATTCAAATCAACTGATTGTAGAAGACATCAGTTTCCTTATTTAGAACAATAGAAATATTTAAATTTAACAGCAATATAAAAAAAAAAATGAAAGGGAAGTATTACCAATTTTTTTAGGAAGCTGTGGTAGAGAGCCTTGTTGGAACCAGGTGGAGATGGAGACTGATTGTACCAAACGATGATTGAGGCTTCAGTGAGAACATCAGCATCATATAAAATATTAAACAACTGAGGCAGTCTTGTACGATACTCTTCATTTTTTACCACAAAGTCCTGAAAAAAACAGGAAGATGAACAAAAGGTTGCTGATATCACATTTTAACAATTCAGCTTCCTCCTACACCCTTATCATCTCTAATTATCCAAATTCTCTCTTCTTCTACCAAACTCCACTGTATTTTATCTTTAAGTCTCCTCATGGGAATTACTGGTTAAATTTAGACTAGGTTAGACATGCATCGGTATCCGAGAATTCATTAATCTAGTAAATATAACTGTTTATGTATGTTTATGTATGTTTATGTAGTTGATAAACATGTAGAGTATCAACAATACTGGTTTAGGAATATTGATGTTTCCAGACCATTATGTTCTCCTTTGCCTCTTTACATTTACAGCAACAGCAGCAAAAAAAAAATCCAACTTACCCCAATTCCACTTATGGCTGTTAGTTGACTCTCTGAATCTTTCATATAGTTGCAAAGCACTGATGAGTACCTTGATGAAATCTGCAAGAGTTAAAAAAAAAAACACTTTAAAAAAGCAATTGTGTGAATATGAAGCCAAATACAAACTTCATACATACAAATTGGTAATTGTAAGTAAATGTGAAAATTAAAATAACATAAAAAAAAAGAAAAGAGAAATAAAACCAACGCAAAAGATGAGGACAAATTGCCAACAGAGTTAATCTTCCCTTCAGTTGTCATAGCCAAATTAATTAGGTAAAGAAAACTTCTTGTCTTGAAATGCACAACAAATCTTACTGTTTTGAATGCTGCAAGGACGGACGGTACACTAGCTCCTGAATTCCCTTGCAGCTTCTTCGCCAAGTCAATGAATGAGCACGGCAGGCTATGAATAACTTCATTGATGGGCACTGTGAAGGCATGTCTGGGGAGAAGAAGCATGAAAACATGAGTGTTAAAATAACGTCTTAAAATCTTTACCTACAAAAGAAAAAAAAAGGTAAAACAAGGACTTGCCAAATTTCTTTAAAAATAAAAAAAAAAACTGTCACAGTCACAACTTAAAACAACTGAAAAGATAGCGCCACAGGCAAAAAAAAAATCTACAAATGCAATTCTAATCCTTGTGTCTCTTTCGGGCAAAATGTGTGTAGAGAGTAATCATAAAATCAACACAATTGCCAACTCCAATCATCATATTATGAAGCTAGTAAGATTAGCTAAGAACGACAACAAAAAATAATTAACAATAATTAATTTAAAAAAAAAAAAAAAAGAATGAGAAAGAACAAAAGCATTAAAAAAAAAAAAATGGAAGCACTAAATCACAGGTATTGCAATGATCGTTACATAAAGCTGTCCATATATGCTTCTGATTCCTTAATAAAGAAAAAATGTTAAGTTGAAGTAACCCTGCACTTTAAACCAGTCAAGTACATCACCAACTTCATGTTGTCGCCCAGCCAGATAAACATCAACCAACTTTGAGGCTTTCTAATATGACAATTGTCTTGATGAGGATCACAAATACAATTAGGTTATATAACACTCTTGAGCAAGAAAAAAAAAACAGAACTGTGAGTTTTTCCTTCTTTATGACATGTTTTTGATCAATTCTTGTATCTTGTTGCAGAATCATCAGATCTCCATATTTTTTTCCAAAAGCAAAGCTCACCAAATGCATTTTCAGGCTACAGCACTGATTTAAAATGTATGTCACTCATTTGGACTGATCTTAAAATAGCTATACTTTTTTATGTCCAGTGAAGAAGAACTATTTTTGGAACATGTTCCTCACGTACTTTAGAGAATTGATCTCCAGGATAAGATTCTCCTCTTTGATTTTTTCTGACTCTGCTCTTACAAGCGTGGCAACAAGCTCTTTGTAAAAATCTGTAAGAAAAAAAGAAAATTCAAAATTGCATCGAACATAAAATTTTACATATATGAATGTGATATTTTCATCATACACAAAAAAAGAAAAAAGAAAAAAAAAGGAAAAGGATTTGAAAATTGTTGCTATTTATGGTAAACATTCTGGTTTTCTCTCAGTCCTCTACAAACTTGATACGAAGTCTCCATAGCAAATGAATCGAGCCTGTTTTTAGTGAAATTGTGGATGCAGCTGCTTCAATGTTAATCCAAATTTATATGGTCTTCAGCAAAACTTGTTTACAAGGAAATGGGAATTGTCTCGAAAAGCACTCAATTGCTAAAAAAATTATTCTACTGCTCAATTCAATCATGTTGACACCATCGAAAAAACTATGCATTAGTCCTCACTTCCTTACATTCCTTCATTCACAACAATTATATTACAGCCCAAAGCATACTGCAGGCTACATGTGCAGTGACCAACTTGTTAGCTATCAACATTTTTTAGCCACTTTAGTTTCTTTGTGCAAAAGCACATCAAGTATCTGGCCAATGACTCATCATATATACCATTTGTGTATTACAATCCCAGTGTTACACATGCATTGAGTTGAACAACATTAGCTTTGTTTTATCTAATAACCTTACAATTGTAGGAAGGGGTTGGGGATCATTATGTGACCCGTGAGTGCAGTCTATTGACCTTTGCTACTTGAGCTATGAAAGCCAGGAGGCCAGTCCCAAAAATAGTATCATTTGTGGTTAAAGTATAATTACTGCAACACACATCCTTAATGTCAGCTAGAACAGACTGTGTTGTAGCCAACACTCCTTAAGTGTATATGTGCATGTTGGTTCTGACGTCTTATGGAAAAAGCAACAAGAAAAATCTAGCTTTAATACCATCATATATTATGTGGAATTTATTTCAAAAGGTATTCACACCAATTACCATACTATGGCAATTTTACATAATTTTTTTTTTTTTTTTTGCAACAAAACATCCAATTTTGTAGTGACATTATAAATGTATGTTTAATTTTTTTAATTTAAAAAAAACAACAAATTATACATGTAAGTCTGTTGCCAAACACACAGAAATGAAAATTTGATAGAAATTACATTTGGTAAGTACTGGTACCAGAGAACTCCTTTTAAAGAGCAAAGGGTGGGTATAAATAATCAACAAAATTGAAAGTAAGATTTTAACTTCACAAAAGAGGAAAAGAAAAAACTTTAAAAAGGAAACATAAGAATGCTACTTTTTTTTAGTGAATCCAAAGTAATAACTCACCTGCATCCACCTTAAGAAGGCAGGCCTTGGGATTAAAACCTAATGCACTGTCCACTACATCCTCCCCTTCTTCCTCTGAGTCTAGAGCAAACTCTCCATCAGCCCCACCCTCTTCATTACTGTCCTCCTCATCCTCCTCTTCATCACTGCTGTCCTCACTTCCTCCTGACAGATCAGCCCTCAGATCTGTTGCCGAAAGCCACCAGCTTTCATCTTCGACTGTGGATTATCATCAGTATTTGATCTTCTTCATTATATGCAGCAATGTATAGTACGTTCTCCCACCCCCAAATCCCACTCTTTTACAGTTCCACACACAAAATTATATGGATTATGGTCGAAACTGATATAAATAATTTTGAAAAAAGGGGAGGCTTGGTAGTTAAAGGAAAAATGAAACTAACATGCAAGAAAAAATGAATTAATCGGACTATAAAAAGTGCAGGCATTGAATAAGAATATATTTTTTGAATCAATGAAAGAAAGGAATGTAAATATAATAATGTGCAATCGCACGTGAAAAAAAAAAGATTGAAAGCATGTGGATTAAAATTAAAAATTACTTAAATTAATACCCTTTTTTAATAAAACATATTTACCAATTTCATCTTCCTCATCATCACTCTCAATAAATGGTTTATACAAATAAGCTCTGCATTTCGCACCGTAGCTGGCAGTATCTGGAAAGAGATGATCAGCTCATCAAAAACAAATGTTCATTTGCTTCTTATTTTATTATAATATACAGGTTGTTTTTTTCCAAAAGGCAGTACATAACAGAGCAAAGGTAGTAATCAAATCAAAATAATGCTGTCCATTTTGCTATAACATAAAATTGGTACAATGTAACAATGTGTTCATAGCAGACAAGCACAAAAAGTGAAGAATACACAATGATATGTGGATTACATTTTTGAAAAGAAGATACCCTGAGCATTCCTAAAAGGGGATAGTGACATTTATAGCCTGACCTGTATTCACATTACTTTGAATGAAAGCTGAAAACAGGGTATACTACATTGTGTGAGCACTTTTGGTCTGCTAAGAAGCCATGCCTTGGCTCTATGATAACATGAGAATTTCTTCAGGTAGTTGATGAACAGGATCTACATAATAATGCGCATGATACAAAAATACTACAAACCCTTCCATTGCTTTGAGTTCTACTCTATAATACAGTTTGAGTTGTTCAACATTAGTGAATGAGCTGAGGCATAAGGAAAGTTCTTGACACGAACTTTACCAGTAAAGCTTAAATCTTGTCCCACAGCTTTCTATCACAGATGAACTAGAGAGCTTTTCTTCTTTTTGCCGCCATATATTTAATCCCAAAGGTAAAAAACTGATTATCATAATACGAGGGAAAACTATCAGTTAAAGCATTCAGTTATAATAAAAACATCTAACTAGAAAGACAGAATCTGGCTGTCATCAATTTAAAGAGAACAAGTCCTGTACGCAAAAAGATCAAATGTTTTAGCAGATTAAAAAAAAAACTGGATGAGAGTTTGATATCCATAAATAGTTAGTATGTAATATTAAATGACAAAATAATATATGTGGGACAAACTAATTTGATTTTAGGGAAAGATGTCCGTATGTTCCTTCTTATAGTTGAGAATTGCATTTTGGACATTGTACATCATTGATATTGCCAGAAACTGCTTTAATATAATCTTTGCCATGGTGAAGATATGATAGAAATGTAGCCACTGTGTGCCCAGAGATTGGATTCTTTCAGTAAGAGTGGGAAGAAGGAAAAAACAAAGTTAGAGCTTTTTTTCCTCATCATCATCTTTAACTCATAACAACTGGTCATAACGCATACTCAGCCCTCTCTTCAGTAGTTGAAGGGAGACAGCTGTCCACTACGTATGTTTTAGTGTCAACCCTGTTAAACAATTTTTTTTTATATGATCAACACTTTACACAATTTTCCCTCTCCATGTTACAACTCTATTTTCAATACAGTTTATGCTATATAAATTTCCATGTTATAACTTGCCCATTTGCTCCTCCATTTTTTCCTGGTTAGCCTGCCCATCTGGCGCTTTCTCTTTGCCTTCAAACGATAAGTCCAAATCATCAAACTCATCTTTCTGAGGTTCTGACATAAGTTGAGTGCCATTACCTAGGGTGACTTGAGGACCGACAACAGTCTGAGGAGTTATTGAAAATACAATTAAAAAAGAAAAACAGGCAAGAGAAATGGTGGATGCATTTCTTCAAAAAGGATGTATTACATATCTATGCATGTTTCTATAATATATGGACATTAATCGAGGATGTTGACTACAATCAATGATTTTGAAGTTTTGAAAAATATGATATTTCCAAGATCCACAAATGATAAATTCTTTGACATGGCTCCTAAAAGTCAAAGGAGGTAGAGGAGGAAGAGAATGAGGAGAAAAAGAATGGGCAAAAATAAAAAATTGTGAGAAATTAAAAAAAAAAAATGAATAATAAGAATTTGACAGAATAGAGGCAATATACGGATTCATAAAGAGAATGAAAAAGTGGTGAAGGGATTAAAAGTATGAAAAAGCTGAAAAAAAAAGAATAGGGCTTATAATTTTATACAGTTTAATATGTTCATGAAATGATATTCATGGGAAAGAAAAAAAAAAGATGATAAAATGAGTTTGGAGAGAGACAAAGGAGATCAAAAGTTAAGATGGAAAAAGGATCCTCTCCCCCCACCCCCATGAGAAAGAGGGGAGAGTGCATGTGGGTGCGTAAGCGCACACAAGAGAGAAAGAGAGAGAGAGAGAGAGAGAAGATCTAAAAGGATTTAACATCATCAGAGATGAAAAAAACCCTAGCAGAATGCCACCACTATACACTGCATACATGAAAGAGAAGTGAAAGCAAATAATGTTTGATTTGATGTAGTGTTGCGATATTAATTACAACTGCTTTAACTCTATTTCTGCCTTAAAGCCGACTAGATCTGCAAATTCCTGTGGTCAAAACGCCCTTGTGTTTTAAAGCCGATGGCATTGGCGTTTTTTAAAACAGCTCTGGAATTTCCTGAGTTGCAGCCCTTTGACCATAAACCTTCTATTTCGTTTCATAAATAATTCAGTCATCTTTTTATACTTGGTTTGATACCAAACTGCTGGAACTGAGCTGAAAAGAACAACAAAAGCCTAGATGTCCAGCATGGCTGAAAGGAGAAATAAACGTCCAAATGATGACTAAGTGACTAGGATATGATGACTTACTGTCAATACTTGTTGAAATAAACAATGCAATGAAGGAAAAACAACAAAAAAGACTTTTTTTGTTTGATTCTATGTTCTATTTACGTGTTGAACCTTATTTTTCATGTCCATTCATTTTAAATTGTTCATTATTTCAGTGCATAGATCATTAAAATTTTGAATTCATGATCTTGCTTTCAATGTAAAGTATTTGAAGTTTATGTTTTTCTGAAAGAGCACAAAATTCTCTATCAAATACTTATCAAAACATTATTTGTAGTCAGTTTTATAGCTCCAAAAGAGGAGAAAAAAATATAAGCGGTTATTTTGAAAGGTCAAGGTCATTTCACATTATGCAAAATCAATATACACACACACACAAATTACATTTTTAGAAACCTCATCTTCTCCCCTTTATAAAAATATATACTTTCTTATGGGTCCAACCAACAAGAAATGCAGGAAAAAATAAACAAAAAAATAAGTTCAGTTGACTTAAAAGACCTTGGTCTTTTTCTATTACATACAGGGCAGAAATAGAGTTAAAGAAGCAATGTTTATTTGTTTGATCTACAATCGACAGTATAAGATCTATGACAGTCAAAAGTATGACATCAAACCCAAGCTGAACAAAAGAGCAAGTGGAAAAAAATGTAAATTCAAGGATTATAAAATGAGGCAAAAAAAAATTAAAAAATTAAGGAAAGAGGTAAAACAAAAAAAAACAATTAAATTGATTTGACAGATTAATAATTTTTGTGTTGTCTTACCTCCCATGCTAAGACACAGCCTTTTTTCAAAACAACATTAGCAAGGACATGGACATCTGAGCACAAAAGGGAAGTGTCCACATCACAGTTATCTTCAATGGTCACATTATCAAACAGGTAGCTGTTTTCAATCTTCACATTCTCACCTGTCAGATGATTGAAAACAAAAAAGCAAACACAATTCATTCAATGATCAAGGTCTTCAACATTACAAATTTAGTGAGGAGGTATAGTTTCCTTCCATTCAAGTTTTTTGTACGTTTTTTCACAGTGATCATACAGAGTCGGAAGTAGACCTAAATTTTCCCTACTCTACAGCTTGCTTAGAATAAATGCTCCTGCCAAAAGGAAAAAAAAAAAATCTTTTTCACTGGGCAAATCTAAACAAATGCACACAAATACAGAAGCCATCCCTTTTATCTCAAACCATCTCCTTGTGGTTTTTGTCCTCCTCACCAGCCAACACTGGCAATTTAAAATAGTGGGGCAAATATGCCGAAGCTAAAGTGTGAAATGTGATATTGATTATATTATTATCTTACAAATTAAAAATATATGGAATCTGCAGGACAATTTACGTTTATGTAGAAACTGGATGTTGCTATCTTGGTGATTAATATTAATGTTTCTTCACATGTCTTGAGATCATCTATAAATGACACTGACCAACAGTTTTACACACCACATCTACTGAGGTTTGAAATATACTTAAATCTACCTCTTGGTTTATAACTTAAGCTCATGATAAAACTTTGATTCTTACAATTTTTTTCAATTTCAACTGATTAACATAGTTTTTACAGGTTTTAAACTTGAGTTTTGACTCTTCCTTTTCCTTTTTTTATTTGATTATGAAAATATGGCATGGCAAATATTTCTTATTTCACGATGCTAAAAATTGGTGACAAGAATTTTATATTCTCCTAAATTTTGTGCTCGTAGTTTTAAACCAATTCCTTTTATCACTTAGATAAACAACAAACTGTTAAAAAATTACTTTGTTTTAAGACCTTAAGAAATATTGAATCATTAAGGAAATTAACCTCCAAACCACTTACCCATGAAGAGAAACTATACAGGATAGAAAAAAAAATGTATGTTTTTAGAAAGAGAAAGTGAAATCAGATAGCTGTCATTCAATTCTCTCAGCAGGACCATCAAAATTAATTCAGATTTACCTTTTAAGACTTAACAAGCATGATAAAGTTTATGAAATATATGCATAAGCATGGAAGTTTTTAGTCTTTTTATTTAAGCATTCACCTATTCGACAATTTTGTCCTATAACACTGTGAGAAATCGTTGTGCTGCTGCCAATGACTGTCCCTCCACCAACAACAACATTGTTGCCAAGTGAACTTCCTCTGAAGAGCAAGATATAAAAAATACCAATTTGACACAATAAAAATGCCAACATTTTAAGCCCTCAGATCAGCAGTAATCATCGCCCATCCTGACAAAAGGCTGGCCACAAGTATGACAATTTAATTTCCGTTAAAATAAATTTGCTTTAATTCTGTACAATCAACTTATACAACACTTAGATTTCTTTCATCCCAACATTTCCTAAGTATATTTTATACCTTTCAATGAAACACTTAATTGCTTATGTGAAAAAACACTGAAACCTAGTTTATCTTTTGCCTATGCCATCCATCATCATAAGCATGAAGTGCCTGTTTTTTGCCCCCATTTGTGATTAAAGCCCACTCAGACTCTACAACATGTTAACATCTAAACACATGCTTTTGAGAGATTCATTATAAAACATCTGAGACCTAAGGTACTCAATGAAACATGTGTGCACATGGAAATATTTTACTAGATCTAGTAAAAATAGTAAGAAAATAGGGGCAATGCAGTGTGACTGTCACGGATGGCTTGGTGCTATGTAGTTATAGATCTAGTTGAGCACTGCCTGTGACAATGAGTTCTTTCAAAATAGACTGAGGAACTGAAATCACTCTACGTTTGGCTGAAAATTGAACAAAAAGGTTTAACAACGTGAATGAGGAAAAGTTCCAAAACAACTATTTGTTTTCTACAATTATTTAGATCTACAAGCTCTCAAACATCAGCAGTTTATCTCTCAGCATTCTCTGCAAGCTCACAACCATTCTTATATACCCCACTGCCCACAGATTCTAATTGTATAGCAATATGACAAATGAGTAGAGTTACGGTTTTGCATGATTTGCTTTAAATGAAAATGATTAACTACAGGGATGAAAATTACTCACTTCTCTATGTGGAAAACTTGCTATAGCACGCAAAAGAGTTTTTTTTTACATCAAGCATTGAGGTTTTTTACTTCTTTACTTTAAAATTTTGAGTTGATCTCAGTGATGTAGATTTGAAACTCGACTTATTTTGTCAGACCTCTACACAATTAAATTTAAAATCATACATTTTAGAAATTCCGGAACAAATGGATATTACCGAATTATGTCATACCTAAAAATATTAGCAAATCAAACTTCCTCACGTGACATACCCACCATTGTTATGATTTATTAACAACTGTGAGCAAAATGTTCACAAACCTTCCACGCTTTCCAGAAATCCCTAGATCTATGAGGGTAAACAAAGCTGAAACCAAAATAGTACTACTAAACTAAAATTAGGTCTAATCTAGGTCTACTCAAAATCTGACCAAGCATTAAAATTAAACAAGGCCACAACACAATATAATCCATTCTGAGTGTAGATCTAAATCTAGATCTAGCCTCGATTTACACTCACAGTGGCTTTCACAAAGAAATTAGTTGAAAAAGTCACCTCACAAAGCTACAATTGAGGATAGCATTACAGAGAATAAGAAACAAAATTCAACTGGGAATATCAAAAACATACTTTGGATTTGTGGCCAACAAAAGAACTTGAAATGCTAAATTCACACTCCCAATGACGATAGAACTTTTCAAGATTCTGACCAACTTGGAATTAGATGGCAAAGACCTATGCATGATAAAAAATCTTTACTGGAACCAAACTGCTGCCATAAAAGTAGAAGGAGAGATCAGTGAATACAAAACAATAAAGAAAAGAGTATGTCAAGCGTGTGTATCATCTTTGCAACATCAGTGAACTAAATGGCCTCAATGTGGACGGTGCCAATATTAACAATCTATGATAAACAGATGACACAGAGCTCATCCTAGACTGAACAAGAGAATATCCTAGATAAATTAACAAAAACAAACCAGAAAAAGGAACTTGACTTGTTCACTAAAAGAACAGAATACTTGATAACAATGAAGCAATCAAAACCACCTTCAGTTTAGCATATAAGTAAAAAAGACATGATAAAACAAGTCAAAAGTTTCAAATATCTGGCTTGGATATTTGAAGAATGGAAGCACATAATAGCTGATAACTGCGACAGACTTACTCCTAGATAGAAAAGGCGACAGAGTAAAAATAATATTGTGCCCATAAATTTAGGAGGCAAAGATATTCCCCTTAAATTGTATTAGATTATCTAAAGAAAAATAAGAACAGATCTGATAAATCAGATTTGACAAGCGACTGTTTTGAGAGAAAAATAATGAAGTAAAATATTTCTTATGCTGAAAATAGTCTGCAAAGAAGGTTACATTTTGGCTCACATTCAACATGATTCTATCTAAATTTTGTCTCTGCAAACCTCAAAGACTAGAAATGCAGAACACTTCATTAGTTCAAAACCAGTGCCTGTAATGATACTTAGGAGTGAGTTCCAAACAAATGTTTCCCCTTACCTTGATAATGTGACATCTTCACCACAATAAACGTTATGTCTCCCATTTTTAACCCTCTTTTTAGAGCTCGAACCAAACATGTCAGGCACCAGTGGCTTTGTCCATCGACATATTACATCTTTACTGTTAAAAAAAAAGGAACAAATAAAAGACATTGAAAAGGAATGAAATACTTTCAAATTGTGCTCAAACAAGTAAACAAGATGTCAACAAAATATTGCTTGAGTCACTTATAGTATGTGTGATTTTGGCAGTAGTGATTATTTTTGTCTAGAGCTTCTAAACTTTTCCTTTTAATCAAACAATTAAAAAACAACAGCAGCAAAAATGGTTTATTTTACTTCTTTTCATTCCAATATCCTACTTAGGCCTTGCTTCAAATCGAAGAATTAATCAGGTGGTTTTTTTTCATTTGGATATGAAACAAGGTTTTTAAAACGTAGTTTTATGGAAAAATAATAGGATTTGTTTAAATGAAGTTTATAGGGTTTGAGTAATTGGAGTGCTCTATTACACTTAAAGGAGTACTCCACATATTTAAAGTGCCTTTTAAATCCATATCAAATTCAATATATCTCAATACACAACAATATGGTTATGCATTGTTATTTCATAGCTCTGCAATAGCTGATGCAAGTTTTAAAAAAACTATTTGTGGCTTTTTGATTTCTTTTGCTTGCACAGCAAGAGTGCTATTTAAATTATTGCATCTTTCCTATCTACAGAAATTGAAAGAGCCTTGACTCGAAAAAAAAAAAATTTTCAGGCCTGAGATTTTAAGACATTTATTCCGATATATGTGAAACTGTGTGTGTTTTAATGTTAATGAAATCCTATTTCAGAGTAATATCTATTGTTTGCGAAAAAATTAAGTTTAACTCTAGCTCTCTGCCTTTTCAGCTTGTATTTAATTTTTTCCCCCAACTTACCTTGACCTTGACCTTGCATTTTTAACAAGAGATGTGTTCAGAGAAAAATTTTAATTCAAACAACTTATACTTTTTTTCCCTGTGATAGTTTCATACAGAGAAGCTCAACTACTTCCTGAATGGGTCTCATTTCACTTCCTTTTCTCTGCATCTAAATTGCACACAGCTACTAATTTAAAGAATTTAGCTTCGATAGTTTTGAGACAGTTTTTGTATTTTAAAGAGCATTTTGGTATAGTAACTACATTAAGATTAACAATATTCTTCCTGAAACTAGAAGCTTCATTCATATCTACCAGTTGTTTCTAGATACATATGCATGTTTTTCATGTAACAAGAATCTTTAGTCATATTAAGAAAACTAGTTAGTTTCCTCAGACACTGATATATTGTCATCTTTGATTTGTGATTTGAGTTGTAATTAATCTATATAATGCATATCAAGTTTGTGTTCCTTGTGAGCAGAGTGTGCTAGTCCTTAATAAATCTGCTAAATTTTGCTTCAGCTGTGTTAGACCTCTTTTGATTCCTGCTGCCATGAGTGAATCTTTCCCAATCACAACAAATTGATAGGTGGATCCCACTCATGAATGAATACCTCGATAATTGATAAAACTCAAACCTGTGATTACCTTATTGCATCATAAGTCTGAAGATTAGACACCCTTGCTGCATATTTGTCTTGAATAATGCTCATATGAATCTTATTTCCCATGATCTAAATAAAAAAAAAGATTAAATTGAAAAGTTAATGAGATTTAAGTTGATTGGTTTCTATAACAATTACAAGTCATCTGTTGTCTTATAAGACACTCAGAAATCAGGAAACTCTTCACAAACACCTTGTATGATTTCTGAATAAAAATTGCAACAACAAAAATCTCCCACAACAACAGCAACAACAAACAATAAATAAACAAGTTACAAAGCTGCAATTCAATTTTGTATCACTTGACATAGAGACAAGACTAAATTCAATAATTTAAGGAAACTTTATACAAATTGTTATTTGGGAATGCCATTTCAGAATAAAAGAAGGGAGAAAAAAAAGCAATGCCAATCTTTCTCATTTTAAAGTATTTCTTTAAAATTTCTTCAGCTTTTGCACAGTAATCCAATGACCACTAGACATTGGTTCATACTTTTACTAAGAGTATTCTAAACAGGTTAATTCCTGAGACTTTCATTTTAAATAATGAGGAGTTTGTTGTGAAAAGAGAAACCTTTGCAAAAAGTTGCACCATAAATCTTTTAATTTGAGCTATAGCAGTGTGCAATGGTAAAAAGGTTGTATGAAAAACCATCAAGACGGCAATGAAAAGATAGAACCATAAATGAAATCTATGCGCTGAATTCTTATTTTGCATCAAATTGTGGGTCCTGTTTAAGTAAAGGAAATGTTATCCTGGTGGATTCAAAATCCATCCTTAAGTCATAACATTATTGACTTATTTTGAATTTTCAAAGGTCATCTTGTGAGATATCAAAGGCAAGCCAAAAACAACGCTAACAAGATTAGCATTTGCACCAAGCTTCTTGAGGAATTCATAAGACAATTTCTGAAAATGGCCTTAAGATTTTGATCAATATCTATGAAACGACACACAATCTCAGCTGCTAACATTGTGCCTGTTGTCTTTTAATTGATTCAAATAGGAGCAATACATTTAAGGAAGAGCACTGGCCCTTTAAAAAGCAAAATGTAAATTGTGAAAACTTTTTATTCTACAAAAGACAATATGGCAAAGCAAGAAAAAAAAATTGTAACAAACATCTCTATCATACTCAGATGATTTTAAACTTTCACTTTCATCTATGTTATGCAATATAAAGGTATGAAAGCCAATGAAAAGAAAAAAAGATGATGCAGTCAAGAGCTGACTCTAAGAAAAATATTACTAGAACTTTTAAGAAAAATTCCTTCATGCAGTTATTTATTTTGTTGTATGTATAACATTTCTGCATGAAGGAGGAAAAATGCACTGCGTCTTATGCAAGCTTTACAAGCAAATTTGATTTATTCTTTGTCTTGGCTTATATCTATTCAGAGAGCCTTTCAATTAAAATAAAAGTCAAACAATGAAAAAAGGGAAAAATCATAATTAATGTTTCTTTTCCATATTTTCAATAATTTTTTCTTCATTTAATCTGAAAATGAGCATCCACAGAGCTGAATAAGAAAAATTTGAATAATTTGTCAGTGCATGTAATGATCAGAATTATGCTTGTGGCTCAATATCTTATTCTTTAAATAAATATCCCAATCATAGCTTAAAAAAAAAAAATCACCTCTTCATTGATGAGAATGCCTTTGACAAAACTATGGATGGTCTGATAGTCGAAGTTGTCGGTGAAGAGTGTCGGTACAATGGGAGAGCAAACACATGCATGACAATCCATTAGATCATTATGTAAGATGACATCTTCATGGTCCAACAAAATATCCTGAAAAAAAATTCCCCAAATTGACTATGTTATTTTCTTACACAGATGACTTCCTCAAAAATAAAATACTTTGATTAATTTAATACATTAAAGCCACAAATCATTTGGAGAAAAGAAAAAAATAAACCAAATCTTTTTTGCTGAACTTGAAATAAAAAGAAAAAAAAAAGGGATAAAATACTGTAAACAATGAGAATTTTATTCAAATATCTAGAGATAGAATTTAAATAGCATAAATTTAAAATGTATCAGTGCTCAATACACACGTTTCACTATATTTAAATTCTTCTGATTTTTTTCACACATGTATTGTTCACCCAGTCTGTAACTCTACAGAAAAAAAATCATTTAACAATGGTGTACTAACCTTAGGTATTGGAAATTTCATCTGGTCTTGCGACTTTTGAAAATACAGTAAGCGCTTAGTCAGTCCTTCTTCCAACAAAAACATTTCATCTTCTTTGCACCGAGCTCTATGGCCTGGCTGAGCATTTTTAAACAGTAATGTCATGACAGAGGATTTGTCTTTTCCTTGGGTGCGTTGCCTGGTGTGAGTCAGACATATTAATTTTGTGTGTTCATTCCCATTACAACTTAGTTTTTAGCAAAACAGAAGAAAATGCAGCAATTTTTTTTTTTTTTATAATATAGATAGATCAATTTAATTGATATTCAAACATAAGAAAATGAAATTTCACAAACTTTCAAGTGATTAAAAAAAAATGTGTAAGTATATATGAATTAGTATTCTAGACTTGTACATTAAGGAGAAAAGTTCAATAGGCATACAGGGAGAATTATTATCTATTGTGTTAGTGCAAATCTGACAATATCATATTCATCTGGCTGATAATCAATTTTTTTCTTCAACTAGCATATTATCATTATTAGTCGTAAAATCCAATCTTGGACATCCACTTTAAAAGAAAATGAAAAAAAGATAAAGATTACACATATATTGAAAGCATTAAACTCTGATATAATTAAAAAAAAAAAAAAAGGAATTGGATTTCCCTTAACCGATTTCTTGCTAAAATCAACCGATTTCTTGCTAAAATCATAGTTTGTTTGTTTCTCAAATTATGTTATGGTTAAATACTTAGATGACAGATGGCAAAATGTTCATATGTTTTTCAAACATTATGGTATGTATAGAACCATTTTGTTCCAATTTATGACTAAAAAATTTGATCACAGAATGAAAAAAAAAGGTCCAAACAAAGCACAAAATTTTAAGAAAACCTACTTGTGTTCCTCTACCACTTGGCTCAAGTCTACATTGGCTACCAGGTTCCCAGTAATGAGAATGAAGTCATTACGAATTAATGATTTGGCATCAATCTCACGCAAGGCATCACCAACAGATATACACGAGTCAGAGAGCAAAGTGACCACTGTCATGGCGGAAGAACTGCCATCTTGCCATTTTGAATTTCTGGTTAAAAATATTTTTTTTTAATAAAGAAAAAAAATGTATATGACTCTCTATATACTTAATATAATTTGATGATCAGGTTTGAACTTCTGAATAAGTAGCACAAATGAAAAGCATTGAGTGCCTTGGCATGAAATTGTAACAATTCATTGAAAAATATTGTATATCATTTCCATTGAATGAATGCAGATGGTTTTTTGAAAACATAAAGTAAATACAAAAAACTTTAATTTGGACACATCATTAAAAATAATTAAGTCATGGCATCATGCCTAGCAAAGTACCTCACTGGAACTGACCATGTGAATATCTCTATTCAAAAAGAGGTTCTATCAGAGTATCATGCTGTCCTGAACAAGCTACATCAAATTGGAAAACCTTTCAGGAGCTAAATTGGAAAACACAACTTGGATATCTTCTGACTAGATCTTTCCGATCCTATTCATCTTTGATATGAAAGTTATCTTCAGAGTGGCAGAGAAGAATGCTGGTCCACAGACCTTGGAAGTGGATGTCATTTGTCTCACCACTATGATCCTCTGCTCCAAGAAAAATGAGACCCACAAAATCCTAGTCCAGTTAGATGCTCTTATGAACTGGAGCAGAGTGAACTCAAAACTGGAGAAAAGCCTTGAAGCATGTCTATAAGTAAAGACAAAGATGTCTCCCTCAAAATCCCCAGTCAAGATATAGGAAGGCTCAGTTAGGAGCTGGTCAAAAACTTAAAACTCAAAAGATAGTGTGACTCAACTTTTAAATACACTTAGCAAATATCTGAAGCATTAGAGCAAGCCATCAAAGTACAACTGATGCCTCCAGCTTGTGCTTATCAAAAAACTCTTGTGGCCACTTCTAGCAGATGATATCTGAACAACAACAATGAAATTTATATTATCAAAATTAACATGTGAAAATGGCAAGGGGCTCTACTGAATCTAATGGATATTGCAATGCACTGCCACAAAGCAAACCTGGGACTTCTTTTGAAATCAAAAGTCAAAAAGTACAAGAGCAGAAAAGCTAGACTTCAGACAATGGTTGAAGATCTCAAGGATCCAGAAGTGAGATCCATTCATACCTAACTATGAAAAGGCAGAAAAAGTAGACTTAGAAAAGCAGTGAACCAAGCAAAAGAGAACCTGGAAATGAATTGGTTTCACCTGGCCCACATGAAAATCATGACTTCCAGGTGTACTTTGCTGCTTTTTTTTTTCATTACAAACTTTAAGTTCTAACCCCTTAGAGTATCACAAGTGCAGGGCCAAAACATTTGCCTCATGAAGGTTTATTCTCTGCCGACCCTCCTCTGTTGTGCTCTCTCATGAGTATCTTTATCAAACACGTTTACAGTTCTTAACTTGAAAAAAAAAAGTTTGGACATGAAAAAAAACATGAAGTGTGATGTCTGTCTTCAAAGGAAAGTGTCCAACATTTGCTGAAAGAAAACAAATTTGACAGGACTTCCAAATGCACAGAGAAGAAAAGTAAATTTGATGAAAGACAGCATGCTAACCAACTTGTCAGATCACACTATAACTATTCAATGACATGAAAACAGAGCACAATTACATGAGATAACTTGCGTTGTATTTTGACATGAATTTTAAATTGGACCTGATCAACTAAAACTCCGCCATTTTTATCAAAGATGGTCATCAGAGATGATCAAATTTTTCCTAAAAATTGAAAAGATATTTTTAGTGTCGGAAATAAAATATTTATAATTATTGCTAATTATTGGGACATTTTTAAATTTTTCAAGAACTGAATAAAATTGGCAAAATTGAATAAAATGATAGCTCAACCACTCACTTAATATATTCTCTTATCTGTTCTCCCAGATGACAACAAAATACAAAAACTTCTTGAACTTGAGATGCTGCTAAAGCCTCTAAAGTGTAATCAATTAGTGGGACATTCACCAGCGGAAGAAGAGCCTGAAAAATTGAAGGGTTTGTTGAGCCATGATTTATAATTTGAAAGTAACAGTCATGAATATTACAAACACATATTTTCTTTGCATAAAATATATAAAATTTTACTCAATTTGAGCGAAATCTGTTATCATTTATTTATGGTTAATGTGATGGGTTGAGCAATACTGTTATAGTTACCTAGACATGAATACTAATATATAAATAATGCTGCGTAATCAAAGAATAGCTTCACAATTTTTCATTTGCAGCAGAAAAGATCTTCACAATCATCAATAACATATCAAAAACTACATATCATAAAGAACTGTGAGGCGGGTATTAATGTAAAAAAAAAAAACACCTTGTCATTCAAAAACTTTAAGTGTTGTCATTGCAACTAGCCCTATGAATGATTGCACACCACTTGAAGCTTCCTGCGGGCATAGTAATGATTTAGTAAGTTTGGCACCACTATTCTAAAAGTCTAGAAGGAAAGACTCCAAAAACAGACAAGAAGGGGTGATAAAGACAACCACTATTTCTTGACAAAAGAAAGGGATAAAGTAGCCTTTCTTGTTGTCTCTAATCATGATTAATTCTGGTTGTCTGTAACATAGGCTATACAGCTCGAGATAACAAACATGGGCTATCACAAGTTCTAATCTAGATCTGGATTAGGCCTCTCCATACAGCTTAAGATATACATCTAGATCTAGATCTAATCATAGTTTAGCCCAACTAGTCTAGATCTAATCTAGATCCTAGATCTAGATCTAGATTTAGATCTAGAGCATAATTTTCTATATAAATGTGTAGATTTTATTGTCCAAAAGGTCTAGCTTACCCGCGGTTTTTTCAGTGTTACTGGTCCAAAACGCACATTAAACGTGTCTGCGATGACGACAGCTTGAAGAACATGTTCTTGTTTCAGGCTTTCATGTGGCTGCTTCTTGGCCTTAGGTGCCATGATTGTTTTGTGTTTATGATGCAAGACAGGCTAGACACAGGAATGGAAAATGAAACTAGACAAGCTGTCGATTTAGATCTTAGGTAGTGCTCATAGTGATTGGGGTCCCATAAAAACTTGGGAGCATCTGTTTCGAAAAAAAAGATGGCTTCCTTGTGAACTGATTTGTGCTGATTAACGGTCTGATAAATTTTCCCGTTAATCCCCACTCATCTAATTTAGCTAGATCTTGATCTAGCTATAAAAATCCACTATTTAGATCTAGGCTAGTCCTGATTTTCTATCGGAGACTTTGCTTAGGAGCGAAATCCAACGATGGGAACTAAAAATATAACAACAAATGTACCTAATTTATGAATAAAAATCTTGATAAATGTATTTTTACTTATGCGGTACCTCCTTTTCTGTTTTGTTTAATGGGTTTTTTTTCCATAATGACGCAAGGCAAGTAAACGTCATGAAAGTAATCCACTGCCGGATTTTCCCCTGTGACATAACAGTGCCTATTCTGGTGAGTTGATGATTAGTCTTCTTTATAAAATTATGTTACTTGGGGCTTTAGATTTAGCATATGAAAAAAAATACAAAAATAAAATTTAATAGAATGTAGTCTGCTAGATTTCGCGCGCATGAAATAAAATAAAATAAAATAAAATAAAACAAAATAAATAAAATAAAATGTAATGAAATAAAATAAAATAACATAAAATAAAATAAAATAAAATAAACTAAACTAAACTAAACTAAAATAAAATAAAATAAAATAAAATAAAATAAAATAAAATTAAATTAAATTCAATTAAATTAAATTAAACCTCCGATTGAAACAAAAGATCGCTGCCTCAAGCCATATGATATTATGAAAAAGGCATATTGAAGTTTTGTTTTGTTTTCGTCTTTTGTAATTTGGCACTACAAAAATTTGCATATAGATTTTGTGGTAGCACAGGACATTGAAACCATGGACATTTTATTGCCTTGTTGCACAATATTATTTTTAGTGTTTTTTTCCGAACTTGAATAGTGACGCTAGCCACTACTAAGTGTTGCCCGGGTCCCCTTCATAACGTGCAATGGATTATTAACAGCTGTGTGCATAGCCGAAAATACATACTGGGGCCATTGCCTTTCCTAACTAGTCCCTGAGTTTGACTGGCATTCTTACCTTTTCATACATTAGTCAGCAGTGTCCAGTGTCAGATGTAAAATGTGTACACACCTAAGTCGCATAAAGGCATAAAGATCTACAGATTTTCTACAATTTGAAATTAAAAAATCATACATCGAAACGTACTAAGGAAGTAATGTCAACTGTCAGATTCATGCATATGGTGTTGTTATTTATCTTTATTGATTATGAACGATGACCTTGATGACAATATACCTCTTGATGACAGAATAAATACATTCAACTTAGACAGAGATTTAAGGCACATCGCAGATTTGCGCTTACAAGAAAAATGTTAGTCTAAAGCTTTTTAAATAATATAATTATTACTCCTTCAAGAGTAAAAAGACATGTCTACATAATACAAATCGTATGTGGCTGCACACTGCCAATGTTTTAATCTGGTTCTGTAATGACTGGCAATTTTAAAGTGCGACTCAAAAGTTTCCGTACGAAAAGAAAAACATTTTGAGGTAGAAGATTGAAAATATTAAATGCAAACACAGTAGAGGTAGACGGAGAATAACTGAGATAAAGTCTCAACTCATGTGCAACAGTTAGTAATAGCAACAACAACTTTATAAGGTTATCTGGGAACAGATTTGAATGGAGGAACATGATCGCCAATGTCTAATCCATGTGAGGCGCTAAAGAAAAAGAAAAAAACATACATGCATGACCTCTCGTGCCTCAGCAAGTGCAACCACATTTATCTGAATTTGTCGATTTATATTTAAGAAATCAAATAAATCACTGATAACAAAGATCTCTGAAGTTAATTAAAATATCTACTAAAATGTGAATCTGGCTATTCGTGGAGTAGCAACGAAGCCGTAATTAGGCATGTAATGTAAACAATAGCTTGTTCTTCTCAAATATCTGCCTGTGTTCTGTGCATTTTGACTCTAAATTTGGACCTGAAAAAAGCCTAAAACAAGGTGACAAATAAAAGATACGCTCATAGCATATGCCACAATCATAGCTGTTATTTTAAAGATCTCTTTATATGATGGATGTAACATCTGTACCACTTTAAAAGCCGAAACAGAGCTTGACGTGGCTTAGACCAAGCATATATCTCCACCACAAAATATTCATTTTAATTTTAAGGTCCTAGGATAAAAAACGCCAGTCTTTATTCTTATTCATTCAACGACATAGACATTGCCTCAATTTAAATGTTTATTTTACATACACCGATAATTCCGCGTATTTCGGTCACCAAAGGTGCATCTTTGTTTACAGGATGAGAATTTCTAAATAAAGTGTGTGTGTGTGGTTTTTTTTTTTACCATCCAAATTTACCTTAACGCCAAGAAAGCTATGCACATAAGAAAGTCGTGGAAAAAAAAAAGATTTTCTCTTTGGGGTCAGGTTGGAATACTATATTGCTACCTTTCGACAGGTCTCTGTCATATATGTATCTCCCTAATCATAACGCCCGCATCTGCAGTGAAAAATAACTCTCAGTTAAGTTCCCC
>BLXT01000663.1:812661-835107 GCA_019648995.1 Plakobranchus ocellatus | reverse complement strand
AACACAAACTTATCTAGATCTATCTACTAATCTAGAATATAAAAAGAAAAGAAAAAAAAAAAAACTAGATCTATTTAAAAAAAAACAATAGAAGGCCGAAAATCATGTCATGTTCGTTGCTCGCAGCGCCAGTGTTGCGGCACTTAGCCTCGCGCCGCAAAGGTGAGTCTTGCCAACAGTAGACTAGATCTATTCAGATGTTGTCTGCATGGTGGCTGGATCAAGACTGAGGCAGGGTACATACTTCTCACCTATCCTTAGGGTGAGTTAATCTCATCAGGCTATGCTGTGATGTCCCATGACATCACAGCACAACCTGAGTGTGTCATGCCCTCTGACACAGGGGAAGGCCATTTACTTTCCTCCACACATCTGACAATATGAAAGAACATTGCTTGTGTTTGAGAAACAATCAAAAAGATATTGAGTGTTTTGAATGGTCTGGAAGCAGAAGATGACCATTTTCTGTCCAAGTGCTGTAGGAAGCTTTTGATATATGCAACTTCCACTCCACCCCCCCACCACCATCACCAAAAAAAAAAAAAAAAATAAAAAAAATTATTAAACAATTTTGTCAAAACTGATTTAAATGCAATTAGACAGCCTGTTCCTTATGCCTATATTTCAAAATTGCTATATCTCAATTAATTTGTTATATTCAAGGTAATTCAGTACATCTGAGTTGAAGTGCTATATCAATCTTGATGACTTTTGAAGTCAATGATCTTTCATGATTTATAGGCATAATCCAGTAGCTTATGAAAATGATAGATCAGGGTCAAATCTAGAGAGTTCTTTATTTTCAATTCTTGTTTTTAAGTGACAATTCTTTTAGCTTTGAAAACATGAAAGTGTAACTGTTATGACTTTTTAATCATTATTTTTTTAGTTATTTTTTCTGTTTTTTTTTTTTTCAATATAGAATGCTAATGCGTTAAATCTGGAAAGATTATAGTTTCAAAAACGATTTTATTTTTATTGATTTGTTCTACAAAATTATTTAAAAAAATCCTCATCAATAATGGATATAAAATATTGAGCACCTTTGTTCATGGATAATATTTTGCAGTTGCTTTTATTATTTTATAGAGCCTGATTGTTTCTTAAAATGAATTTTTAAAACTTCATGATAAAAACAGTTAAAATTTGACTTATCTACAGATGGTGAGAGATGTCGCAGTATGAAAAAGCTGAATCAAACTACAGCACAACTCAGAGACAAAGGTATGGTACATTATAATATTTTATATGTTACAAATAAGCGTATTGAACAGTATCATAGAAACTATGTGAAAAGTGATATGGTACACTTTAGGAGTGTCATGAAAGGAGTTTTCATTTCGATCTTAAATATTTTGATGGTGGTGAACATATAGCACTTTTAAACAATTTGTCATCTTTAACCCGAGTAACTTGAATCACGATTCACTTGAGTCAGTCAAAACTGCAACTAGGGTCAACAAAAATATGTCAAACGATTTGATAGTAAACATTCCTATATTTTTATATAAATAGCATAGCTGCCAAGTGTTTCTTTTAAAATGGATTTGTTCCATTTTTGGAAATTTTTAAGCATCTTTTGCCGTTAATCTGTTGTTTACTTATTACGTCTGTTTTTCAACAAACATTCACCTCAAATTTTCTGAAAGCAGCCGTAGGAGCCACATGCACACCTAGGCAAAAACTAAAAAACATGCATTTCATTCCAAGTCGTTTATTAACCTTTCACATCTCCTAGGATATTTAGCGTCGGTAGCACAGTGGCTTGCAAGTCCGCCCTGAGATCTGCAGGGACCCTTCTGTCGCGGGTTCGAGCCCCGCTACCGGCGCCCTGGCCTGACGGAGGGCCTGAAAGCCTGAGATCACCTTGTTGTGGACTGGCTATATACAAAAAAACTCAAACCCTAGGATATTTATTTAAAATCATAAGTAAAGAAGAGGAAACTTTTGTTTGATGAGATGTGAAGTAGTCCTGAAAAAGAGCAAGTTAATTGTTAGGATGCTGTTGGGATTATAATGGATTTCAAGTTTTTGTTAGTTTGGGCAGTTTGGAAAAGTGCTTATCTGGAGATTAAGATTGTATTGAATTTTGTTCGGAGATGGGGAGGTCAAAGGTGAAAGAAAAAAAACATAAGTGTGGTAAATGTATTCCTCATCAGGACAGTTTCTTTTTTTTTTTTTTTTTAGGTAAGCAAATAATAAATTTGTATAAAGTGTTGTACAATTCACCAATAATCTCCCGTTACTTTCTCATTTTTTTCATTCTTTGACAAAGTCATTAAATTTCTCTCAGGATGCTTTTCTGATTCATAATATCCAGTTAATTTCTTGCAATCATAGGCACATGCCATTATGTCAAATAGGGTGTTCATTTTTTTCAGATTTCTAAATTTGGCAGCTATGAAATAGTGTTGTAATTCCTGTGAGGACACTGTAAATCAGTGAGCAATGTAGTTTGTACACTAAAGTCAATAAGAAATTTTCACAGAAGAATTCAAGATGATGCACAAACAAAAACAGTATTTTGTTTCTAAAAGAAATTGTCATCTGTCTCTGGGTCTCTTAAAGCAGCCCATATTCAAATTTTAAGTGAGTTATTGTTGGGATGAATCAAACAGACAGATTCTAAGTCCTAAGATGAAAAATTAAAAATGACTGCAAAAAAATACATTTTATTTGAGATGAAATAATGTTGATGAATAAAATTTTTAAGATACATTTAAGGGTAGACTTTCAGAATATATGTCGGCTTCATTTTTAAGCTCTATTTTTTTAAATCATTAAAATTAAAACAAAAAATGCTTGTTAGAAATGCATGAAACTAAGTAACAGCAGTATCTGTGATGTTCTTTTACAATTAAGTTGAAGTTACAAAACATTTATGATAAAAACCTAAGCACAAATAGATTTCCCAATCTTTTTTCTCTTCTCAGCTTTTGTGGCAAATGCCAGGGGTGAGCTTCCTAAGCATATAGAGGAGCTCCATCAACGTCTCCGAGCCTCGGAGGAGAAAGTGATTGACTTGGATATACTTAGAATAAGTGCTGAAAAGGAGCGCGAGATGTCCCAAAATGAGATTGGACGGCTGCAAGGGCAGATTGATACATTGAAGAAAGACTGTGAGAACCTTGAAGCTATTCAAAAAGCCATTGGGCAAACTGTTAAGAAGCTGGAAGAGGAGAAGTTGGAGATATTGGAAAAAAATACACAACTTATGAAGAGCCAACAATTAGAAAGATTAGAGTTGCAGGCTCGAAGCAATGAACTACATAGCCAGGTGGATCAGTTAAAGGGACTGTCTAAACAGAAAGAAAAACTTGTACAGGGACTTGAAAACGATCTGTTGGAGACAAATCAGAGACTTGATACCCTGATAGAAGATAAGCGTTGTCTATGTGAAAGCTTAGAGGCAGCTAATATTCATAGCGAAGGATTGCAGCAAGCGAACAAGAAACTGACGCTTGAAAATGCTGCTTTTTCAGATGAAATAAGCAATTTAAAAAAAGGGCAAGACTCATTTGAAAGGTCATGTCGAGAAATGTATGATGAAAAGTTAAATTTGATCAAAAGCGAGCAAAGTGGTGAAACTCATAAATTTGAGCAAAAAATAGATTTCTTAAATTCAGAGACAGCAAGGCTAAGGAATAAGATGGATGAATTAGTAGAAAATCACCAGTGGGAATTATCTCAGAGAGAAAAACAAGAAACAGAACTTCTTTCTGCCAAAGAATCGGAACTTATCCTTCAAACCTTATCTTATGAACAACTGAGGATGCAAAAGGAAACTTTGGAAGGAAATTTTTGTGTTCTCCAGGATGAGAAAAGTAAATTGAAAGAAGAAATTTGCAGGTAGGTAAATGATATATAAGATGCATTACCGTCATTGATGATTTAATTGAATTAGTCTAAACAATGCTCCATTTGATTAATGAACCATTTTCTTTTTTCACTAATTTAAAATATTGTATGAAAGCTGTAATAAATTATCATGAAAAATTTCTTTTTATAAAATTCAGTGTGGCACATGATATAGCACTTCCATATCATTGCTCTAATGTTAGTGATAATCTACTGCATGCAGGTTGTGAGACATCTTTGTTTTGAAACCTTTTCTTTTTCTTTTTTTTTTTTTTATTGACTCATTTTAGATCTGCTTAACATATCAAAAAATTTTATGGGACCTGGAGAAAATCAGGCTAAAGTCACTTATACTCTTTTGTACCTATTGCTGTCACTGCTCAGTCAGAATATCTCAGGAAATACCTGTTCAGATTGGATGCAACGAAAAAAACAAATTGTAAATAGCTGCTTTATTTTCTGACGAGAAGCTTTTTTTTCTTTCAATTTTTAAGTATAGTTGCTTCTTTGGCTTGATGATTTATTTGTCTTGTATTGTAAGAAAAAGTTTTAGGTTACTAGGGAACTTGTATTTAACACTTTTCTTCCACATGTCGCATAAATGCGACCGCCGACCTATATTAGCTCCGCCCACAAGACGCATTTAAGCGACCAGCTACCTGACGACAAAACAATTGTTAGAATACCGTATCTTGCACGCCTGCGTACTTCTATTTGTCTTGACCTACTTCCTAAGGGTTTGGGGCTTCCCCATGAATTTTTTCATGAAGATTGGATGCGTTTTGAGAAAAATATAACGAAATATGTCAGATTCTGAGGACAGTGGTGTTGCCAAGGGCAACAGACATGTACAGGGTGTTGAGTTTGATGATGAGAGCGATGATTCGTGACTAAATTTTGATGAAAATAACTCGGATCGGGATCAGATTGGTCAAAAAGTGAAAGTGAAAGTCCAACTTCTAGGTCTAGACCTAGATCTAGGCCGAGTCGAGTAGGCAGTGTTGAAAGGGGGTGCGGCCAACAGCTGATCGTAACACTGACACTGACATCACAACAAACTATCAGTGGGAAGCCTATGAACTAGATAATCTGTTTGAATCTGACTAAAATGGTTTGGATTGGATTATTTTACATCATGGTATGTCAAATTCTGTCGTCAAGTTGTAATTTTCCAAGTATTATACACATAACCAATGCTGAACAAAACAAACACGCACAACAGAAAAAAATGACAAACAAGAAATTCATGATCTTTGGAGATCTTTTATTCTTTTAGACCTAAATTTGGGTGCATTATCTTTCTTCTTTGTTGGCAAAGCCTGTTCAATACTTTTGAAGACTTTATTCTTCCCTTATTTCTTCTCAAGATCCAAAAGAAATGGTTTTCAATGATTTTTCACCATTTAGCTCACTTTTGCCCTGAATAACATGGGTCAAATGACCCAAAATCACAAAACAAAAGATATCATACAAAAGTTTGCTCATTTTCCTAACTGGCCTGTAAATATCACATTGTAAGGTCAAGAACAATCAGTAAAACAATATTTTTTGTAACACACCCTCGTTTTTCTGAACCCTACCTTGGGGTATGTGGACTGAAGGGAAACTCTATAAAAACCGGATGTGGAAGAAAAGTGTTAAACAACTGAAATGAAAATGGTCATATTTTGCTGAAGCTGAGTCTTAAGTTGGCGGCTCTTTTATCACCTGTTTTTCCAAAATATCCTTAACTGATACTATGTAGAGAACCATGCTAAAATATGTGAATTTTAAGTTTTTGTAAAGCATCATTGAAAAGGAATATTAGCTTTAAATGGTTCTTCAAAACTGTTATGCAACAAAAATTCATTTTCTAAGCTCTAAAGGAACCATTGCAGACAATATTAATATTATATTCTGTAAAATGCCTTTTGTACCATAAAAAATTGATGTAGTTTATCCTAGCGCAGAATCAACATATCATAATGCAAGTTTCTCAACTATAAGGCATATAGGGCAAGGAAATGTGTAACGTGCCACACTCGCTTAACTTATTTAGACTGCCTTAGACACATTTTTCCTTTACTTTTTTTTAAATTTGTCACAAAAGACATGTCTCTATCTCAATTTGAACTGCATATGACAGAATATCAAATGCAATTTATTAGGATTTAAAATGATAGAAACAAACGATGGTGACATTCAAAAGCTATATAAATTTTGCATTATCAGAAGTATTTTGGCATTTAAAACAGAGGAAACCACTAATTTTTTTTTTTCAGGATTTCTGATGAGCTGTCTACTTTTAAAGAAAATTCAGATGTTCAAGTGAAAGCTCTTACTGATGAGATTTCCAGTCAGAAGAAACAGTTTAGTTCTGTCATCAGTGAAATGTATGCCAAGACTCTGGCCTATGAGGAGCTGAAGTCCCTGAAAACTTCCTTAGAGGAGCAACTAAAGGCTTTCAAGAATGAGCATCACAGCTTAAATAATGCACTCAAGAGGTTTGCTATTTTTAAAATAAAAGAAAATTTATTTTCAGCTTTGCTCATAATAAACACAATACAAAATATTTTTAAAACCCATTCCAGTCAATCAAAAAAAAAAATATTTCTTTTTATACATAAAAAGTTAAATTAATGGATGTGAATTAACTTTTAAGAAAACACTTTTTATTCGTGGTCAATACTGTCTTTCTTATGTGTAAATACTTTTAAAAATTACTTTAATTTAATTATCCATTGGTTAAAAGAGACAGAAAGACAGATTTGACTATCAAAGTTCAAATTTTGTGAGCAGTTTGAATTTATAATGTAAAATTTGAAAGCAGCACCTATTTTTTTCACAGGATGGCCGAGGATTTTTCCAGTAGCAAAAAAGTACATGAGGAGGAAAAGAAGAAACTGACTGAGGAAATGGCCCAGCAAACAGATCTCTTAGCCAAAATCACAAAAGAATTATCTGAAAATAATTTGGCCTTGGAAGAGAGTCGATATCAAAAGAGTATGGCTGAGGAAAGAGCATCCGAGCTTGAAGAAGATCTAAAAGCTTTGCAAAATGAGAACGAATGTCTAAAAAAAAAGATAAATGGGTAATTAATAAAACCGTTTCTATGATATGTCCAACAAAAACATGGCACATGTTGCTGAGGCTTGTTTTGATCTATAGGGAAGAAAAGTTTGTTAAGGTTGTATTTTGTGCTTATTGAAACATTGCTATCACTGATTGCCTCAGCTATTTATTTTTCAATTTATAACCCATTTAATAGAAATGAACCTCTTAACTTGCTTTGGAACAATACTATTTTAGATCTGTTAAATAAAATTTCAATCATATAATCTTTTTACCATATCTCAAAGTTGTCATCAGATAATCACCATACACTTTTTTGGTTGAATGTTTGGGGTTCTAAATAAAGCAATATTCTCAGTTCCCTAAAAAAATTTTTAAGACTTTTCTTGATTTCATAATTTTACTGTCCTCAAAGAGCTTTGTCTCTAATTTTTTACAATGGCCAACTTAAATATAATTATGTATTGGAGTATGGGTGTATCGCATAATCCAATCGAATAAATATTTATCAGGGATGCCAGTTTTCCGATTTAAACAGGATTTCCAACTTTTTGCCTCATTGTTATTATTTAAAAGCCAATTATACTTTAAGCACAACTTCAAGAAAACTATTTATTATTATATAAGTTTCCTGCTTTTTTGACAGAAGCCACTGGCATCCCTGATTTATAATGTATGCTTTCATCTCAAATAAAGACTTTTGTAGCAAATATGCCCTTCAAGGTATATGGATTTTATGCATCAAGGAAAACATCCTTCATCTAGAAGTCTCCCAGAAAGGTTGTGGCAAAAAAAAAAAAAAAATTTCCTTAGATCAAATTTTCCTGCCAACATGCTTTTTAATGGAAAACGAAATTATATTATTCAACATTTAGAACTTTCAAGACATGCTTTTTAACAATCAAGCAATGTTTATCTCTTGATACGAAAGTTTGTGTGCTTTGAAAGAATAGTTTTCCTCATAAATTATTTCTCCATTCTGTGGTGTTGATAATTTTTTTCCTTTTTTCTTTTTATTATCACAAAACAATAAAGCATACACCTTCTTTATATCTAAATGCCTCTGTATGTGTCTATGCTTCAACAGGATCCCAATTTCATGCATTCACATTAGTTTTTCCTTTTTTTTTAAATGTGTCAGAATTACCCTGGATATGTGCAACAATAAGAAATGGCATGAAGAAGAGCTGCATAGACTGACTGAACATTTGGCACAACAAACAGATCTTCTAGCCAAAACCAGCACTGAACTATCTGAAAAAACTTTGGCTTTAGAGAAGAGTCAATGCCAAAGCAATGCAGCTGAAGAAAGGCTTGGCAGTCTTGAGGCAAACCATAGAGATTTGAAAGAACAGGAAAGGCTTTTGAAGGATGAAATTCAAAGGTAAGAGATTTTTTATCTTCAAAACTATTTTCACAGACACATATGTTGTCCCACAGATACACTTCATAATATGTTTCATTGTTCTCAAGAATAGCAAATTACACACAGGCGAAGTAAATTATGACTGACACTTATTTAAGAATTCTAGCTTTGTTTTTTGCTTCTTTATTTTAGTAAGTGTAGCAAATTAATCTTGTCAAAAGATATAGTGTTTTTATTCAGTGGTTGCTTTTGAACTGTTCTGATTCCTGGGCCTTTATTGTAAAAATTTTTTACCCTGAGATATCCATCGACAGTTGTGAGAAAAATATGGTGATCTTAAATTGAAGGGAAAGCATTTGAAGGATGAAATGCAAACTATCTCTTTGTGAACAATATGATTCAACCATTTTCAAATGTCACACTTTACCTCTTTAGCTGCAATCCAAGGCAAAGATTTTAAAAAACAAAAGTGACTAGCCTTTGTTTAACCTAAGGAAGAAATTCCCTTCCTATATTCACATCTCCTTTGTTTGGATTCCTGTTCATTTAGACATTTAAGGAAATGAAGATATGGACAAATTTTCTGAAGCAGCCCATATTCATGCTGTATCTTCCCAAAAATTTATGTATTGATTCCTATCGTAAAAAAATGTGACTTACCTAGGTTTTGTAACTCTTTGCCCAGAATGACCCAGGATACTTTCAACAGTAACAAACAATACCAGGAGGAGATGAGCAAACTGTATGAAGAAGTGTCACAACTGAATGATCTCTTAAGACAATCATCAAAAGAATTGTCTGAAAAAACTATGGCCTTAGATGATTGTCAGTGTGAAAGAACTGCAGCGGAGAACAAAGCTGTCAGCCTTGAGAGAACCTTACATACTCTGAAAGAGGAGAATCAACGCTTACAGGAAGAACTGAAGAGGTACCATTTATTTAATTCATGCTTGAAAAGCTTGAAAAGCAAGAATTGCTTGTCACAGGCCTGTAGGTTTGTGGCAATTGCTGGAATTCTGGCAATTTTATCAGCAGGGCCTTAAATAAATACTGACATCTCCAATCTGTAAAAAGGTATTTTGAAACACTAATGCAAAGTCAGAAAGCACAGCCCCCCTTTAACCCCCCAGCCGGGGCCCAGGCTGCCCCAGATCCCGACCTATTGCAGGCAATTTTTTAAAAGCCACTGAAAGGTCTTTTGTCAAGAATGGCCAAGCATTGTAAAACAGGAGAATGAAACAGGGTTTTAGATATGAAAGACAATTTTTTTTTGTGCAGGATTTTAAAATTGTGTGATATCTCCATAAAGTTTTGCTCTACATCCATCTGGCAAAAGGAGGAAGAATGAATCAATGTGTATTGATGGATCAGTTTTATATATTTTCATTTCTAAAAAATAAATGTAGAAACTTTTTCCCGTGAAACAAGTTTGAAGGATTGCCAAAAGTAATTTACTCTGAATATAACATAGGAAGTAGCTGTTATAAGTGGCTTATGAACATTTTAAGACTGGTTCATTTTATTACAAGGAAACTTGTTAATAACATTGTAGATTGATACAAATGAATGGATGTTGCAAATAACAGTTTTTAGTAAAAGGCATTTAAACAAATTTGCTTTCTTTATGATGCTATTTAAAGAAAAACAAAAACAGGAAAAAAAATTTTACAAGCAGTAATTTGGCAATCATATATGATGTGTCTAAGGCTATTTATTTAAAGCAACACATGTAATAGTGAACAAATATTGTACTTACATATAAACAACACTTTATCTTGTGAGAGCAATTCAAACCATCAAGTTACACTATAATTTAAATCCTCAGCATAAAAGATGAATTTTTATCGTACAAAAAGCAGCAAGAAAATGAGATGCAAAAGATGTCGGATGCAGAGAGCAAGAAGGAAGAGGAGCTGTTTGTAATCTCAACTCAGTTCTCAGAAATCACCTCAGCTTTTGAGAAAATAACTCTTGAGAATAAATCTGCACAAGAAAAATTATCTTCACTTCGGTTGGATTTGAGCGCTGCCCACTCTGAGAAAAGTCATTTGGAAAACAAACTTGGCAGGTGAATGCTTTACTGAGATCTGCTTATCATCAGAAATTAAATGTCATGATGAAAAGGTACTGCAATTTTTTTTTCTTTTTATCATGGTCTTGACCCCTTTTTTGATAAAATGATATATGAGTGTTAATAAACATTCTTATCTATCTTTTTCAGAACAAATCTAATTTTGTTTGTTTTAAGGTTGACCACATCGTCTGCTCTTGCTTCTTCTGTAAGATCCCCTTTTTGCAACTTTTTTGTACTTTTGTATCAATATGGGCCTCGCATTCATGCGTAAAAATCAGCTCAATAAGCAATATCAAATCATTGATCTCCGCTAATCTGCAACTTAATATTTTTAGTAATGTCTTGTGAGTAAAAAAAAATGCTTTTGCCTTTTTCTTTTGCACTGACATTGTTGAAATTGCTTTTACCATTTCGTCCCTATGGTTAATGAGATATTATTCTATAAAATGAGATGTAAAATAAAATCTTGCAAAAACTTATGGCAAATTAGTCACAAGTCAATGAAGTTACTTTTTTTCATGGCTCAATTTATCCAAAATGTGACTTGTTGCTGATTTATCCAGGTTGTCTCATATAAGGCTCTACAGTTAAATATTTGAGCTAGTATTGAAAGACCAAAAAAAATTGACCAATTTTTTATTCAATATTTTGCATTTCCCTTCTATGAAGTCAGCTCTAAGACACTGCTTATAACCAAAGCTGATGAAGTAGTTGGATCTAGTGATAAAGATCAATACAATTTATAAACAGTTTACATTTTTACTTTAAATTTTAATTTTAAAGTGATTTGTGTATAAAAAAAAAAGCAGAAGGAATTGATTCTGCTTCATTAGACATTCTTATTTTGCGGTGAAATTAAAGAAGCTCATGGGATGAAGTGCATAGAAATATTGAAAACCTTTACTAATTTTTAAAAATTTTCCAAAAAGTCATTGTAATTAGGAGTTGAAATTTAAGCTCAAAAACACCCGCAAATTGGGGTTTATACATGTATTTCGGAGAACACTTACAGTGGGATTTGCAATTTATATGTTGGAGATCATAATTCATTTAAATACGTACAAAAATACACACATACATTAAAAAATATACAAGCTCAGCTCATATTACACTGAACAAAGGTAACAACTTAACTCAATCTTCTCATTCTTTTTCCTCTCCTCCCAAACCCATTATAAACTTAGCACCCTTTTGGAACTAAATGATCTTAAAAAGCAGCTAGAAGATGATGTGAGCAAGCTGACAGAGACCATAAAGTTGAAACATGGACAGCTTGAGGAAATTCACACACAAAAAGCAGATTTGGAGGAACATTTGTCAACTTTAGAGTTCAATTTCAACCTGATGCAGAATGAGAATAAGGAACTCCGAGAGCAAACTGAAAGGTAAGAATATTGGGGTAGCTCTATAAATGCTAAGCTTAAGGTTAAAAGTCTATTCATTGTAGGATCTTCATACAGCTTTTATGGATCTAAAAGCAAATGTTTTTTGACATTGAACGAACTAACTAAAATAATATGGCAAGCAGTTATATATTTCTAATTTTAGTATACTTTTTTTTTTTTCAAAATCAGGGTCAACACTTTACTTGAAGCTTTGCAGGAAGAACATGAGAAGAAATTGACAAAGTTAAAGGAGGAAAAAGATTACCAAGAGGAGCAGTACACAGATATGATAAATGAGATGTCTGAGAAGATACAACAGCTTGAGGAGGACAAAACCAATCATTCCATTGACTGCCAAAATGAGAGTGAAGATGAGGAAGAGAGGTTATCTTTTTTTTTCTTTGTTCTTTAGTTTTCAGTTTCAAAATACAGTTGAGTCTCTATTAATTTATGTTATCCTTTTAGAGATCAGATTTCTATTTTGCATGGAGCTTTCATCCTGCTGGATCATACTGTCTCTGATTTTGAAACATCAACTGATTGAAAAATATTTTTGTTCTTTTTTCATAGCATGATCATTATGGATGAGTTTATTAAAAAAAAAAAAGTGACCTAAATCTACTGAACTTGTCTGATCCTTTCCTGCGCACATACAAATTTGAAGGTATTTTCCAAAGCTTTTAAGTCGGTAACTGCACTGCACTTCTCAGTTAACCTTTTTTCCTGACCTGAAAGGGTTTGGTTACTCTAAGCTTAACGGAATCGCCCTAAAATCTTCAAGGATCTTGAATCTCTTCACCTGCACCCAACCAGCGGAGAATTAGAAAATGTACAATGGTTGCTAAGAGGCTCTACTGCACAAAAATAAAATTAAAGCCTCCCTCTGTTAGTGGCTCTTTCTTCTTCTCTCCTCACTTCCTGTCTCCTAATGGCTTTTTAGGTGGATGGTGAATTGTCAATCTACGTGATAGAGGAAAGCTCCTTCATAGTATTTGATGAATTTTTCTTCAGGGCCATTCCATGTTACGTGGGTTACATCTGAAGACTACTCTTGAGAGATTTTTTGTGTAACTGACAAATCAAATAGGAGTTTCATACATAGTTTATATATATATTTGTGTACAAAAATGGTTACTCTACATAAATAAGACCTTTAGTGTTACAGCTAACATGAACAAAATGTCTGAGAATGGGTCTAAAGATTCGTTACGTGTGTTACTCCAAGAAAATAAAGTAATCTAGTATAAATCATTCTGTTATCAATTTCTTCAAAGATTGAAACCAAACAATATCTAGTTTCCCCTAAAACGTGTGTAAATAAGTGTGTTAATAAACATTTGGTCATATGAAAGAAAAAAAGTTTTCAGTCTCTGTGATCAGTTTTAATTTTTCACCTATTGGTTGACATTTCATGGAATGGCCCTTCACATGAACTTTTTTTATTTAATCATCATGCTTTAAAGGGCAGATCTGAAACTGTATATTACTATCTAGTTAACTTTTTCTCAAACATTTAAATACCATTCAGAGAAAAATGAGAACGATTTTCTGAACTCTGAATTTATATTTTTGAGATTTCAAAGAGCTGGAGCATGAAGAAAATATTAATTATTACAGTCTATGGGTTGAATAGATATCTATCTTTGTATTAATGTCCTTTTATCTTTCCAGTTATGTATAATCATTTAATTTCTCATTTTGTTTTTGAAAATTTAAGCTGGAAACAAAAGTACGAGGAACTTGAAAAAAGAATGGAACCCTTCAAAGAAGTCATAGATGCCTTTGAAGTTGAACGGAAACTTATACAAGGTAAGGGCTGGATATGTTTTTCTTACCACTTATGCTTCAGGTTAATTAGTTTAGAAATGGGTCACTTGACACTATAAAGCATGTTTTTTTTAGATTCTGCTTTTTTGCTTTGAATTTACAAATTTTAAAACTTTCATTGACTTCCTCTCTAAAATGTTATTTTTTTGCCTGTCATCCATTAACCTCTACTTTCTTACAAATCAGGAATGGCATAAACTGGTTTGGCCTCACACTTCCTATTGTGATACTGGCTTCTAAGAGTTTCAGACAATGTAATTAAAAGTGTTTTGTAAAGTCTTTCAATGTCCTTTAGTGGGCATTGCATGTATAAAATTAACAAAGATATACATAGGGTTCCCATTCAGATGAGAAATCGCGGGTTTCATTGCTTGTTAATATTGAGGAAAAAAGTGATATTGAAAATGAAAATGGTCAGGAAAATTAGAATTTTGGTTGGGATTCTAAATCTTAAAGAGATACTAAACATTCCATTTGTCACCCTATAAAATTATTGTGGTGCTAAAGTTGGTAGGCCTCTGGTTTGCTTTGCGGCCCACTTGCGCTCAAGCTTACCAATAATAAAGGGGCAATCAGAACTTTTCGCAGTGAGCAAAAACTTTTTCTGCAACGTCGTAGTAATGCGACAAAGTTTCTGGACTGGCAGCCATGCATGCATGGAAAGGTTGATTCATGCATGTTTTCTTTCTCTCAATCCTTTTCCTTTCTTTATACTTCTTTTCCTCAGCTTTGAAAGGAGGTAGGTAGATGGAGCTCTCATTCTTTCCTTTTCTGTCCACGTGAATAAGACAAGTCCAGACCTAGATCTAGACACTGGAACCATGCAGAGATAGACCAGAAGACCTGATTGAACATATATATATCTTGAAGTCTTTTTTACTTTGGATTGCACCCATTCTGGGAATATCTCGATCAGGTTTTATAGTAGTTTCCTATGTTGTTTTTTTTTTTTTTTTAATGTTTATCGATAAACATGAGCTTAGGTCTAGATATAATCGAGATCTTATTTTAATATTCATCAATATCTTCTTCACTTGAACTTGTGACAAAAAACTTTTCTTTGTGTAACAGATTTATATTTGGTTTATAGATTTAGACTCTAAAGGTAGTTCAAGATTCCAAACATGATTTTTCAAGAAACCTAGATAAAGGATCCTTTATTTAGTGATTGGCTTAAAGCTGGTGAGAACAAGCTTGAAGCTGTTGTGTTTTCTGCAAGCGAAACATTGATGATGAAACCAAGGGGATTTCTGCACTCGTTTCTCATGCAAAAGGGAGAAAGCACAATGCATTTTTACTGGCCAAATCGCAAAGTGATTTTTTTTTTTTCTGTATTGGTAATAGTAGTAATCAGGTATCACATTTTCCTTCAACATTCTCACTTATATCATTTTACTTCAAAAACCTTATATCTGCATGCCTTGACACTTGATTTCAAGATATCTTGAAAAGATATTTTGAAAGACCAACCAACCATACAAAAAAGTAGCAATTAACAAAGCTCAATGACCTTCCCCCCTACCAGCACAGCAAGCATGATCAGAAATAAAAAAAAAAATAGTAACCAATGGTAACCATTGTTTAGATAAACTTGTGCCCTGTCAGTCAGATATGTTCACGATCCATTAGAAATAACATTTTACAAAGCAGCTGACTTGTCTTCCCAAAATGGCCAGATCGAGATAAATACACACAAGAGCAAATTGATAAGCTGCAGCAGGAAGCCATTAAGAATATGGGCCATCAGAATCACAAGCAGAAGGTGAAATATGTCAACTCCCTCAAGCAAGAAAATGTCACCTTACACCAAGTAAGCAAAAAACCCCATTTATATATTGCACATTTAAAAAAAAAAAGTCCAAATTGTTGTGTGAAATTGGGTATGGCCAAGCTGCAAACAATAGTGAAGATATTTTTACTGAAGTGGCTTTTAGTGTACAGTGACTTGGCTCACTAGAGAAAAAAATTAGCAGAAACAATTATGGCATTAACACCTGCAATAGACCCTAATTCTTTCAAAATATGCATATAACAGTGTTGATCGTTTTCCGTCAACTGGCAGATATCGTTATAGTTTCCATTTGCTGTAGGTTTTCCTCTTTTTTATTTTTTCTTCCGTCAGTTATTTCCCTCTTTTTCTCATTGATAAGGTAGGCAGGTAGGATGTCAACTACATCCCCATATTGTTGCCAAAAAGGCTTAAAAAGATTTACTTCCCGTCTGGTACTTGTAAAATTATTTTTTAACCTTTTTTTCCTTCGATCCCGACCTGGTCCGACAAACTCGGCCGCGATCGAAGGAAAAAAAGGTTAAAAAATAATTTTACAAGCCATAATATAAACTCTACAGATGCAGTGCAACTGTACAGATGCAGTGCAGCATTTTTTTAAAAAAAAATTTAATTTAAAATCTAAGGCAATGCCCCTTTGCCATGAACATTTATGAAGCCACCGCAGCTAAAAATAACCACAAGATACTTTCTGTTCTTTTCAGTTACTTCAGTTCCATTAAGCAGGAGAATATCACTGAACATTTTGCCATTTTACCACAACTGACCTGGTCAGGTGTGATGGACTTAGTATTTTTGAAGCTGTGAATGAATTGATTAATGCCAACACAATTCCAAGGACCAATTTTCAATCTTGTTTAATGGACTCATTAATGAGAGGAACATGCCCCTCGTCTCCTGGATATCACAGTGGTTCTTCCCGCCATGTACATAATGCATGTAAAAAGTTTTGTGAGCCATTCAATTTTTGGTAATTTAAGAAACTTGCCATAAATAGTTTGATACAAGCAAAAAAGGTTTTCTTTTTTATCAAAAACGTTCGCACATAAGAGGGAGAGGGATGAGGGCTGTTGTCATGCATAATTTAAATTGACAACAAATTTTTTTTCTTTTTTGATAATTTTCTGTCATCAGTGATATCAATATCTCCTTTCTCCAGCCACACAATTCGGCACAAAGCTCTTTTATCCTGATAGAGATATCAACTAATACAAGTTTTACAAATTTGATTGCATACAGCTGAACATTGTAAAATCAAGTATAGATTCCTTAAAATCACGAATTTGTCAAACTTATATTATCCAGTGCGCATTCCTTTTAACTTCTACAATTTTGTCTATCTCTTTTGCACTGTAACACCAGTTCATCGAACTATTTATCCTCCAATTACATCAACATTAATGAGAAATTTTGCAGATTTTCACCAAATTGCTCTTCATTATTACTCTTGTCTCTCATAAAAACACAATGTCAGTAATCTGGGATCATACACATACACTAACTACACTCCTTCTCTTTCTGCTTTCCCTGCAAGTACAATCTCGGGAACATTGGTTGTTTAAAATTAACAAGTTGCCTCATCATAGAAAATTCACCCCTTTGTGCTCACCACTCTTACACTCTGTACTTAAAGACAAGTATAGCTCTAGTTTTTGATTATTACCGGGCACTAATGCCAATCCATAGGCAGGCTTGGCTTCTCCAACACTGTGAAGCACTTGGCAAAATTTATACCTTTCTACTCATCCCTTTCACACACTCGCTTCCTTTTAACTATAAGCCCCAAATTTGAGTGATAGACAATTAAATCGTGGGTCAGAGGGATGAAGGACAGTGCCTCTTTACCAGGAAAAAGAATGGACTTCTATATATGTATGACAATTATTTGAATCATCCTTCTTTTGATTTCTTGATCTTGATTGCGGATGTTTTTTTTCACTCTGATAATTACCGATATTTATTTGCATAAATGAAAAAAAATTACTGAAAGGTACACTTTCCTAAACGTTCAATCACAAAGGTTAAACTATTTAAAATGTGCATAAATTGACCTTTTTTTTCTTTTTTGAGGGGGCCAAAGGGGGTGTTATTTTGGGTATATCTCTCCTAGCCTATATTTAATTTCCAGTCAAAAAAAGAAGTAGAATCCTCTGGTGAAAGTTCCTTTTGTAGATGTTCATCTGTTTTTATCAGGCTGAGTACCTCTGTACTTGTTTTAAAATTAATCAATGGCATTTTTATTTTATTATTGCCATTATTATATATTTGCTATTTTAAATTTATAAAAATAATAGGTTCTTTTTTATCTTCAGTCCTCTATATCACTAATAATGAAAAAAACAAAGCTACAAACTATTCATGAAAGTGTTGGATACTTTGAGCACACAGTGTCATCTTTTTTCCTCCTTGAATATCTTCAATTTTTAGAAATACCAAGAGTCACAAGAAGAGCTTTTCAGGCAAACAGCTTTGGTGAAAAAGTACAAGCAAAAGATTGAATTGTTAGAGGGAGGGAAAACTGATGCAAAATACAGAGCTAGAGGTCCCTTGAAAGAAGGTAAGATGTGTGTCTCTATCAATTTTGCAATGCTATGGCTATGTGGTAACACTGTCATATATAGCATATAAGCTTTATTAATGATGTTTTTGAATTTTTGAACTAATAATACAACATTGATCAATTATTTTTCATCCAGATACAGAATTTTACCCAAAGCTGTTTAATTTAGATCCAGTATTGTTTCTGTTACAGAGACTGATGCAGCAACATATTTGATTAGAACTTTCCTTCACAGTCTTTCAGTCAGTGAACAGCAGCATCTCTTAAAATGACTAGTAATAATCAAGTCATGATTAACATCATTAATCACTCAGCAGTCAGCTAAAATAATCTCTTTGTTTTTGCTCTTGTTGTCCTTAACAACCTCTATCCCTTTGTAGACACTTTTTTTCTTTTTTTTTTAACATGCCAAGCAATGCCTGCTCATTAAATTGCTAATACTTTCAGTGCAAAAGGAAAAAAAAAAACCCTATCAAAGTATTGGCAAACCAGTCACAGTTCAAAACCAACTTTCGTTTTTCATAGACAAAATGGGAGGAGTAACTAGGACTTGGTGCAGTTAGCAGTTATTCATTATTTTCTATAAGCAGTATCTAAACATGTCGTCAATAAGTGCAGGACTCGTGATCTTCATTTTGCTAGCTCTGTAGGTAAGTTTAGATATTTTGCTAGCTGTGAAGATAAGCCTTGAGTAAAAATTGGAAATATTGAGTATGTGCCTTGATTATATTATCATATTTTGATCACTTCATTTTATTTTTAGGTCCCCAATTACTTCTCACTTCTAGGTTAATTCTGATCATTGATATGTAAGATTCATTTGATATTTTGCATCTCCCATTGGTAGAGTTCGGCAAGAATTGAAATTTTCAGAATTTGCATTGTGATTATGAGTATCCATCTCTGAAAGAATGGATAAAATTAATGTCATTTTTGGATACCTGATAAAGAGCTTCCCTTACCCCTCAGAGCATGTGAAACTTAGGGCTAAGACATGGTATACAATTTTGGGCTGTTTTTACCTTTTGAATTGTATCTTATTTAGTCCTTGGTTTTTGTTTGGCTTTGAATCAGTACTTCAGCTTGTTTATGGTATTTTAAAAAATAAATAAATAATAATAATAAAAAAAAGAAACAACGAACCCCCCCAACCAAATCTGGCTTGACTGCAAGTTCTCAAGTTTGGATCTTCTATATCCTTGGTCATCAGGACATAAATATATATATACAACAAACCTGACATTTCTGTAAGCCTGCAAATGTGGTGGGGGTGGAATGAAGCTGAGAAATGGTTACATGTGCCAAGTTTGTATGCTACAATTACAAACCTGCGGCATGGAAGCCTCTTTGTGAAGTAGTAAAACTTCACAAAAATATTTCATCTCACCCTGTGTGTCTTGGGCTTGTCAGTTGGGAACTTGTGCTTAACTGCTGATTGAGTGGCATGAAATTATAACCAATTCAACAAGTTTAAAGCTGAAAACCAGTAACATCGAATTTGAATATCCAGTTTGGCTCAACACTGTCCATTGGCTGATTACAAAAAGTTTTTATTACTGATAATATTGTATCATCAGGAACATAAATACCTTGTATTTTTCATCGGTTGTTGGTGTGTTGATTTTTCAAAATCTAAACTTTATATATCCAATTTGTCGGCTGGATTGATTATATTAATATCAATGTCCTCAAAATTAAGACTTTGCTTGAGATATAAAAAGACTGGATGAAAAAAAGAATGTAATAATGTTGGCTTTAGATTGTATGCTTTAAAAAAAAAATACGGGCTAAAATTAAATTTTTTGGGGCAAACTAAAAGTGAGGCAATAGTGGATAGGAAATTACATTATGTAATACAATTGAATGTGGATGCAAAAAGTAACCACAATGGTTGCTATTCTTTGTAATTTTTTTGTTTTTATTTTTCAGGAAACAGATGATATGTTTTTAACCATGATGAGGGGTAAGATCACTCGTTAGGTTCAAAGGGCATTGATTGGTTCTTACCTTGGTTAACTAGGACAAAAAAAAAAAAAAAACAAAAAAAACCCCAACAAATTATTGGATCACAATGTTGCAGACTCTACAAGTCTCATTTTTTAGTGAATAAAATGTTCAAGCAACTGTTAAGAAATGTTTTTATGTAATTAAAAAAAATTGTTTTGATGTGATTTAATTAATTTTACCCAATTTTTTTAAACGCTTATGTTAGATTATTATTAAATTTGCTTAGGTTACTAAATATTATTTTGACACCTTTGGGCCAAGATTAGCTTGTGCATACAATTGCTCAACTACACTTTTTATGTTTAAATTAAAAAAAAAAAAAAATCTATAAAACTACTTGGGCTTGAATTAAAAATGACTGTGCCAATGTTATATGTGGAACATTTTACCTCCAGCACCAAACAATTTGTCAACAATTTTCATTAGCTTATGGCTTGAATAGTGCAGAGGTTAAGATCAGACCAGGTATATCAGACCCTATTCCCTTGTATTGTCAGTATCTCAATATTCTCTGATATGAATCAGAAATCTGAATTTTGCCAAGAGTTATTGAAGTACATGTAGGAAAATTGTGCACTTAATAATTGATGTAATAATTTTTTCAAAATAATGCATTTATTTATTATAAACATTATGATGCAAGTCATGTCAGTTTTTGTTTGTACCTTTTTTTTTAATGTTTTCAGTGAGATTGAAGAAGAGCAAGCCTGAAATAATTCAGGAGCTTAGAGAAATGGTAAAAGTTCCTTCACTATTATTTGGATTATATTATGTAATCTGATGATACAAATTCTGTCTTTTAAAAAAACATCAACATGTGTTTATGTGTATATGTACCATAATAATCATAATTACTGTAGCCATTCTCTGCAAACCCTAGGGCCCAGCTTATGTACCATATCATCATCATCATCATAACTGTCATCACTATAATTTCTATCATTATTTATACCACCCTCATTACCATCATCAACTTTACCTCTCATGGTCATACAGCTAAGAGACTGGTATCAACAGGGCTCGAGAGCTTCAGCTGTCCTTATTCAGGCCAGGCATCATTTTAAGATTTTACTTGTAACGATGAACCATTTGTGTGTTGATTAAAATCGCCCTTTATGATATAATATGCACTGTGTACTATTTAAAAATATACCCTTGATTTTGGAATTTTGGAATTTTTTTTTTTGATGATTGATGGTAATTAAAAATTTCCACCGGTAAATTGAAAACAAAGGTTTTTAAAATCCTAGGTTTTGATAAATTTTATTTAAAATTTGTTATAAAATAAAGATTTAAAAAATCTTCTGAAAGTCTTCATTATTTAGTTTTTAAGTTGTTAAGTGCAGTCCTTAAAATGAACTTGTTAGAGCAAATAAATACCTAGTGGCTTCTGTTTTTAAATTTATTTCTCTTCATTTGTTTGTGAGATTACAATCATGATAACAATCAACATGTTCAGGTGTAAACTGAGGTAAGTAAATTGGGCACTAGTTGGATTCTAAGTTTTTTTTTTTAGTAAGGCCCAAAAAGAAATCAAAAAGGTACTTCATATATCACTCATTCAGCCTAATATATATATATATATATATATATATATATATATATATATATATATATATATATTTCTCATTGGTCCTGAGCTCGTTGTATTGAAGATCCACTGCACTCCTAGTCCTAGTCAATAGATAAGTGAATTGAAGATCATACTTTAATTTTATGACCTTTTTAAGTTGGTACAACTCTTTCAAAAGGCAGAAGTGCACAAATGTCCATATTTGGATATAGTGCTTTGTGTCTGATTTATCTTTGTCGCCTCACAAGTAATGTAATCTGAGGTCATCACAATAGTGAACACGCCCAGACACATTCCAACGTGTGGCTTTTAAATAAATGACAATGAATAGTGATTGATTTGAAGTAAGGGTGGGCCGTTATGTTTTGAGCAGGTGAGGACTTTAAAGTAACAAGAGGATGGAGAATCACCAGGCCTATTGTCTACGCGCTACATATTGTTTTGTTGCCCAGCACCATCACCTTCCGGGCTCTGAGCCAGGAAGATGTTATGACATTTTCTGCCTATACACATGCTCAGCGTGTCGACGATTTAGCTCATCTTTTCGAAAACAGCATTGTAAGAAAAATCGAAACCCATAGTAATTCACCCAGAGATAGGCCTACCCTAAGCTTGATTAAGAAACCTGTTTTAGAGCGCTCTGCACAGGGCCTGTCTAGTTCTTATTCCTTAATTTGTTAGTCATCCTAACAAGTAACCGCAGATCTAACCTTAAAACTTTATAATGTGATAATATTTAATGGAAAAATTTAAAACGAATAAGCAATCAACATTAACGAATCAATTATTGCTAGCAAACATCTGAAATTGTACATGTATCATTATTAAATATTAGTATTGTTTCCACCAAGTCTAACAAAGTTTTGTGTGTGTGGTTTTTTTAAAATATAAATCTAACAGGAACACCCCGGTAAACTTGACCGGGCAATAGTTCGATTCGAGGTGGCTGCACCATT
>BLXT01000663.1:685785-699131 GCA_019648995.1 Plakobranchus ocellatus | reverse complement strand
AGAAGGGAAAGAAAAGAGATCTTTGATAAAGTCATGTCAAGAATGTCACACTAAATAGCTGTTCAAGCCGAGTAAATCAAATGAAGTGGTTGGCACGCGAAATAATAATGAAACAAAACAAACAAACGCACACATAGGCTCTCGGGCACCAAACCGATAAAATCAATTGAATATATTTTTAGAATAAGAAAGCTGAAAAATGAACTTAAGTTTTTATCATTTAAAGTTGATAATTTCATAATTTACAAATAGAAGACGTTTTGCAAAACTGGATTACGAAAAGATACTGTCAGAAAGTTGGGTACATGGATTAATGAAAAGCACTGGATATACAGCGAGAGTATGGAAAAAAAATCAACATATAATTAATTCATGTCTGGAACTTTAATAGATGTGACAAAAGAAATACCACTGAGTCCTCCATGTGACTAGAAATACATATCGGAACTATAACTATCTCTGTCTGATTGTAACACATAGAAAATAAAACTAAGCTTTTTAGAAACAAGAAAGAAATTTTTTATTCTGATTCCTTACCTTCTATAGTATAACAAATAACCATTGTCTCATCCCAAACATCTCCGACCCTTTTGATAGGTATCAGGATTTCTCCAATATCCTCAGCCACTCGGTACTCACTGTCGGAGAAAAATACTTCAGACTCTGAAATGGAAATGAGCAAAGAGAATACATGAGTGCAAGAATGAGTCAATAATAATATTGGCAGAATGATAGTAGGCCTTTTTTTTAAAGGTCCGCTCAATATTTCGTGATCTCAAGCTTTTGGATCTTGTCAGAAGAGGTGAGCCTTATTTTCGAAATTACGATATTGTTTGATCAAGCAGGACCCAACAAAGCTCAAATTAGCGAACTTCAGATATCAAACATGCAGCCTTTAAACCATTATGATTGTGATTGTTTTATCTGCTTTTCCATTTTTTTTTTCTTTTCGAAGAAAACTTTTGTTAAATCAACGTTCCAAATTTGGCCCTATGATGTAAGATAAAACCTTGCTGATGTCTTCAAATTTCCTAGTTATCTAAAATAACTTCTTTTAAGAAATAAATTCGATGCAGATTGGACTATAAATTTATGCATGCATCACTCACCATCCTCATCATCATGTATAGTGACGTGCGCAACATCCGGGTACTCCAACACGGCCATGACCGGGTCACTGAGGCGGAGGTCAAAGGTCTCCAGCTGCTCGAAGCGATCATCATCATAAAGACGTAAGGTCCAGGTAGCCTCGGTTTCGCCTGAATAAATTAAAGCACAGTCTCTAATTACAATTTCCAAAGGCAAAAAAATTATCGCATTTCATTAGGCCACGAATCAACAAAGAATAATCTCAGCCATTTTCAAAGTAATCCAAATTACATTTATTTTCTTTCAGTTTATCAAGATTTATTGACAAGATTGTACAAACATCTTTTTTGTTTGCTAAGTTTTGATTTTAGAATTAAATCAAAATTATTATGGCTACGGGCTTAGCGTACATGACCTCGCACGTGTTTCTGTTTTTTTTTTTTTTTTTTTTTTAATTAAATTGTCATGCCTAAACCAGAGAGGCCGTAATATCTTACAGAATCAATTCCTGCCTGTCTCCTTACTTCTTAAGATTTTAAGAGAGAGACAGAGAGAGATACAGAGAGAGAGAGAGACAGAGACAGAGAGAGAAAGAGAAAGAGAGAGAACGAAAGAGAGAGAGAGAGAGAGAGAAAGAGAGAGAGAGAGAGAAAGAGAGAGAAAAGAAAAGAAAAAAAAGACACAATTCTATCTATATGAAGGCACTACAATCTCCAGGTACAACCTACCAGGATTAAATTGCACTTGCTTGGCGTATTTGGCTGTGAAATCTTCTCCCACCTTCGCCGAGCCATTCACGGCCGTAATAGCTATGGAAAATGATACAAATATGAAATAAGGCTGAAATATAATTAATCAGAATAAAACTTGATACACACGCGTTGAAAACAAGAGCAACAGAACATTCAAATGTCTTTCTATGTCTACGACAGTAAGAATTCTCTGATTTTAAATAATATGAATAAATATCAACATGTTTATAATGAGAAAATGTTTTGCGTTATATTTTTGATTACCTTCAGGGACAGGAAGCAATGCCAGCTGTCTGCTTGGCTATCCAGACATAACACAAAAATGATTCACCCTCACTCTTTATTATGTTTCATTTTTCCGTCTTCAACCAGAACATAATAATTATTGCTCTCAGTTTGGCTGAGTATTGATAAAAAATTTAGATTTGAGATTTTGCTTTTGCGTCATAATTAAAAAAATATATCCCAAATGTTTAGAAAAAGGCTATTGAGCATTTAGAGATATTTGAGATTTATGGCAGAGTGTTAAAAAAAAAAAAGAAATAACATAATGATGTTTCAAAACTTCTGGCCTGTTTGGATTTATAAAAAAAAAAACAAACTTTTACCCTGGAACACTGCTCAATAAAAGATAAATTTTGTTAATATTTTTTATTGTGCTACAACATTAAAAAAAAACTTTTTTTCTATAATTGAATGATAACACAGCTGAACAAAATAATTTACAGGCATGGCATACACTATCGCTAGGTAGAATTACCTTTTAAATGATGAAATATAGTTATTAAGTTGTCAGCCGTTGCTAATGGGCAGACTCAGTAAACGCCATATCACTCTAATTATTGTAGGACTATGATATCACGTTCACCCTCCAAAGTTTTTTTTTTTTCATGGTTTTGACATTAAAATAAACTGATTGAACAGATTAACGAAAAATTTACATGCTGCACTTACTGACAAATGCTGTCTCGCCTAGATAACCTCGTCTCCTGAGCGTCACACTGAGATGAGGGTCAGTCTCATTGACCATCAGCATGTCCGAGTCCAAGGAAATCCATGCCCAGTTCAGATGGAATGGCTGGTTTGCCAGGACATTACCACCTGTTATGCAAAGAAATAAAGACAAAGAGGATACAGAATCACATTGCAATATAACTCGAAAACATAAATGAAATTTTGTAGAAAAGAAATCAATGAAACTAAAAGAGCAAGAAATATAAAAAGCCAGCAATTCAAGACACTCCTCAAGGCTTACTGTTAAAGACAAACAAGGTGAGCAGTTAAGATCATTTTTCTCAGGGCTTTGAATAGGCCTGTTGCATACCACGGCTGTCCTCTATATTTAGCACCATGTTCGAAAATGTCTACAAAATTCCTAAAGATAAAACCACTGTAACAACCTTGAAAGCTAAAGCCATTATACACCTTTCTCGCAACGAGCCAATACCAATGCTGTACAGCTGACTGGATAAACGAGAACGCATTTTCTTTGGCATTCCTCAACTGGGAGTATTTGAATGTAGAGCAAACGGTTTGAGATTCACCAGCGGTCGATCAAACTGATAGACAAGAAACTTTAGTCGGTCGATTGACAAATTATTTACCACAAGCAAGCTAAGCGGTTCTAGTATATCGACATGTGTAGGAATTTTCTTATTAATAATCTGGGAAATTACAGGTACGCAGGCGCTAAAAGAGTTATAATATGTCAAGCTAATAATTCTTTAAAGAAAAGTAAAATAAATAAAACACACAGATAAAAACAAATTGACAAATAGAGTGAAGAGAGAAAAAAGAGAACGAGGAAAAGAGAGTTCGATAAAGCAATTTAAAAAGGTCTGAAAAACAGAGGAGAGAGAGAGAGAGAGAGAGAGAGAGAGAGAGAGAGCAAGCAGGATAGGCAGACGGATAAGAAAAAAAAACGATGTTATGGGATTAAACAATCTGAAATAGAGCGGAAGGGGTGAAAAGGGTAATACCATAGTAATCAGGACGTGTCAAGCATTAAAGGAAAAGCTACGTCTGTCTATCCTTGAAATTACTGTGTAAAAGGAATCAGCGAATATTTTTATCTTTAGTTTACAAAAAAGCTCAAGAGTTGACCCAAGACCCACTGCACTAGTGTCTTACAATGGACTGAATTTCATAACACACGAGGCTAGTTTTTGCTACATCAGAACTTGCTACAGGCCGGAGTATGAAGCCAGGGACCTTTAACCCGCGTGACGCTGTGCCAGGACAACTGTTTTCCGCCTGCTTACCCAATTTGGAGACATCTGATAAGTAGCGTTTCAAGGTCAAGTGTAGGTCCAGACTCTAACGACCATAGAACCTCACCTGTACTGTCCTCTATATAAAAAACAACTTAGCCTTGATCTTCATTAGATCTGGGCCGTTTCTGACCTCACGCACGTATTTTCTTGTTTCAGAATGTGGCCGCTAACATTAATGGGAAATGATGATTTTCTTCAAATGTTTTTTCTTGCCTCTCATTATCTCGATTTCTCATGTCTATTCACAATCTAAGAGAAGAGAGAGAGAGAGAGAGAGAGAGAGAGAGAAAGAGAGAGAGAGAGAGAGAGAGAGAGAGAGAGAGAGAGAGAGAGAATGTGCGTGTATTTGAGAGAAGATATGAGGCAGAAGGAGTTCTACTATAAAAAAAAGATCTAGAGACAATCCTAGTGCATCTATACTGACAAAAAAAAACAACAACAACAACAAAAAAACTGATAGTTTTTAAAAAGGGGACAGAATTATGATTTTAAAAAAAATGAAATATTGGCGAGATAGACAGATCAACGAAAGGTAGGTATTGCATTTCATTTATCATTAATGCGACAGGTAACAAGAAAGTCATGGAGTAAATCATTTTGTTTTCTTAGGCTGTTTAGATATAAGATTGCCTGTCTTGGAGACAGACCCGGATGTATGTACAGCCAGGCAGCGCTTGCATGGCTTGCTCCAGAGGTAGCCGCGGCTAATCTGGCCTGGCAGACCTCATCACCGCTCAGGTGGGCCTGGTAAGCCCGGCCTCATCACCGCTCAGGTGGGCTTGGTAAGCTGGTCTTTACTGAAATGATGTAAGTCAGGCACCCGCCGAGAGGGAGGGGCAAGTGGACAATTACATGGATACTGATTGGGCACAAGAAAGTGAGGGCAAACGGGACGAAAATAGACTTTAGGTATAGGCGAAGTGAACAATGTGACAACAATAACAAGGAAATGTACTTGAACGAAACCGAGGCGGATTAGAGAAATAAACAGAAAACAGTAATACAGTTTAAGAATTTCAGGTGAAGAAACTTACTCTCCCTTACCTCCACCCCTCTTACACTTTCCCCTCCTCTTCCCCTCCGCACCCCCCTCCCCCGCACCCTTTAGGTGGAATGTGAGGCATCTAAATTAGTGAAAGGAAAGGGCCAATACATAAACAACAAAAAAAAGAGCAATTTAAGGAAACGTTTTTCAACATAGACAATACAATGATAATGAAAAAGCTTTACGCGTCTAGTGTCTAGGATAAGCTTTAAGTGAACTAGCCTAAGATTTAACATTGTTCACATTAATATAGGCTTCTGAAAAGTCGTTTACTTTCGCTTTCGATTTGGTAGCATACATTTTCATTGGCATTGATTTCTGTATGCCAAAGGTTTAAAAACAATTTTTTATAAATGCAATCTCCACCATAGGACAGTAGTTTTACTTCTTTTTTTTTATTATTATAGTCGACAAAAAAGCAAGGGTTTCTCTTTTTCTATTTTTATTCCTTGCAGTAACTTAGAGTGGTTGAGCGGTTTTAGCTTCATTGTCTGTTTATACAAATCGCTAAGCAGGCCTTTCCGATCCAAACAGAAAAAAATAAATGTGTAAATCAAAGGCACCAACACCGTGCTGCATCGAAAATAATTCTTAGAATGCCAAAGCATTCATAGGAAAAGTATTACTGCCCTAATAATTAGCTACTGTATTCTCTAAAAAATTTTAGAAACGAAAAAAAAAATACATTAAAGGTACTGTGAACTTTTATTTGTTGATATGAAATATTAAGATTATTCTGCCACACATTCTATACAATCTTATTATAGACGAAATGTGCTGGTCGTTGGTGTATTCAGTGGAAAGAATTTTCTTTAATACGCCTTGTCTATAAACATTGAGGGTATCATTGCCTTCCATGTGTTACATTAGGTGAATATCTTCTCACATCTTGACGCCTGGAAGCTTAACCGAAATCTGCACCCAACTGGACCTGACCAAAACCATATTAGTTTTCTTTAGCCTGCGGAGCGCGTCGGCTTGGAGAAGGGCAGGTGAAGCGAAGTTAATTGATACCGAGCTGACAGGGAACTTGCAGAGTTGCAACAGATCTCGGCATAAATAATGCGATGTGATCTTTACCAAAATTAAATATCCCATTAGGAATGTGTCCAGGGGAAAAAATTAGCCCTCCTGCTTCATCATTTCTTTAGCCATGATTTAAAACTGCACCCATTGTGGTACAAGTTGTCTGGGTGGCTGATTTTCTACCATGGGCTTGTGGACGTCAAGAATTCATCCAAGCCCTGGTGACCAGTGAGGTCAGTGATGCGAGACTGGGTGCTCACCCAAACAAAATCCTTCAGGTAAGCACAGGCCGTGAAATCAGGGACAAAATCAACAGAGGGGAAGAGCACAATGAGCTGGGCAGGCTTAAGCTGTAACTGATTGCGAGACTAGACAAGGGGACACCCACACAGTAGAAATAACAACGATCAGTATCAACTTGAAATGTAAGGATTGGCGATCTGGGTCCAATGTAAAACACACCACCAAGGGACAAAGTTAAGAATGTACACAGAACTCTTTAATAGTTTGGAGATGTGCTCAATGGACCCAACGAAGCGTCACTGGAGAGCTAAAAATAATGTTTCATTAAATAGAGGGAAAACGTTAATGATGAAAATGAGGAGTCGCTCATCTCATGTGGAGCAAAAGCGAATCAATGCGTAAAACTGAAATACTGCATAAATCATCTAGCAGCTCTCGGTGTTTGAAAATGGAATAATACAAAATTCAAATAAAAGTTTTGCTCTCTTCTTTCTTGTTCATCAGATGAAGATGGCTAGTCACGACTCAAGGGCAAAGGTTACATTGCGCTGGACATTCCCCGAATAGCCATAGAGGTTCTAGGGTTGGGCTGGGCTGGACTCTTGCTCTACATGTAAGGAAGGACTGGACAAGGCCTATAATTATTATGCCTGATAGTCTAGAGTCTGTCCCCTGATGCACATTTGTCCTCAGTTCCAAGCGTTTTGTCCATGGGATGTTTCAGTGTGAAAAAGGTTGGTTCTCGATCTAAGAGTGATGACATGACTTTTATGCTAATAATACGAGTCAGCGTGGTACTTAACGATTCCAGTCGAGAATTTATTGGGGGTATCTAAAGTTTATCAGAAGATAGATTGTTATCGAAATATTTCCTTCTTCATTAAAAAGTTTTCCAAAGCTAGTGACTAATAAAAAAAACAAAGGAAAAAAAAAACAAAGGAAAAAACAAGCTACACAAATTATAAAAAAATGATCCGCCCATACTGTTTATCCTGAACGAAACGTTATGATTAATTACTTTCGTAGAAGTAAAGAAAAAGAAATGAAGGACTGGATCGACATTGAAATTTTGAAAATCTATGTTTCGTTGTTATTATTGGAACCATCGGTCGAAATTTGTTTGAATTCCGACAAATCGACCATTAATTTCTAAACGCTAAGGCGCGATATGTAGCATAATAATTTTGAAACGTCGACCATCTAGTACCAAGAACGGCGACTTTTTCTTCTTCTTCCCATACAGCAAATTTCGTTGAAGGAAGGGAACCGATTATTTCCCGAGAGAAGCAGACGCACCATGAAGGTACAGACAAGGAACAACAGGGCAGGGAATCCCGCCAAAAGACTAATTGTATCCCAGGGCTTTCTCGTGAGCTCCGCAGTCCAGTTAACGAATCGCAGAGGAAAAACCGAAACAGGTGCCGCAATGATAACTAGTCAACCCGTGATGGCTAATGAAGTCTGCCACACAAATAAACACATCAGTCTACACAGGGTTGTCGGGAATTGTTCCTCACCTTCACAAACTGACATCTCAACAAATTGGGAAGAAATTGTCACAAAGTTAACAAAATAAATAAATAAATAAATAAAACAATAAAGATTTTTTGACGTTTTTATTTTACTGTGATCCTTTCATGGTGTATTTATTCTCGTACTAAAGAAAACAGGTGCAATTGTAACAATAAATTCATTAAAAAGACGATCATGTCACAATGAAGAAGAAGAAGAAGAAGAAGAAGAAGAAGAAGAAGAAGAAGAAGAAGAAGAAGAAGAAGAAGAAGAAGAAGTAAAAGAAAGAGAGAGAGAGAGAGAGAGAGAGAGAGAGAGAGAGAGAGAGAGAGAAAGAGAGAATGAAAAAAAATCGGGGGACGGCCAATCAGAAAATTTAAAAGGTATAGAAGCTGAAAGAAAAGAAAACCAAGGAAAACAGCCAAATAGAACCTATGAGGAAAAAAACCATATACATATGCAAAAGAAATAGACATTGACTTGTGAATAAATTAGTATGATACATAAGATCTGAGGACCGTAAGTGAACAGATAGTGAGTGGTTGTAAAATATACGTGCATGACAAATGTAAAATATGATATACAAATTTATTCTCTGCCCCCCCAAAAAAAAAAAAAGACACGCCAGCAATTCCGCATATGTATATGTTTTTGAGTGTTTGTCTTTCATTATATGATTTCAAAATGCCTTTAATTGGTTTTTAAATGCACCTTTTCGTTTTTTCAAGTAGAGGCAACGACAAACACTGAACTCGACACTTTGCATACTACATTGAGAAATTTACAAACCTAGAATGTATTTCAGGATTCGCACCTTACAAAACTGTTGGTGAACTTAAACAGGTGTTATTCGAACATAAAGAAAACTAAATAATATTGGATTTAATCGTGTATTTTAACAATACTTATGTTTCTCTTGTAAGCGATTCTAAAGCTCTGATAGAAATCGCAATTAAACAGAGATTTCAATTTCAGTGAAGTATAAGAATAAATAATAATACATATAATATTTTTAAATTTTTTGTTACAAGTCCATTCCCCTTCATCCTACACATCCATATTTTCAGAAGACCATGGCTTGTGTTTACGACTCAACTTTTAATGATAAATTGTGACCCTCTGCCTAGAAGGCAAGATTACAACTTGTAAAGCTCCGAGGATTTACAAACAGTCAGAAGGCATTTGGTTTACGCACGGTAGCTCTGAAATATCACGTTTTTGTAAAACCAGCATAGTCTCGTTTCAATAGCAGTGCCTAGACTATGGTAAAATTAAATACAAATTACAGCAACGACGATAAGGAAAATGAGAAAATGAAGACAAAGAAACAATATGCATATTTTGGAAAAGTATGGTGTAAAAAGGGCAAAAAACAAACTAGAATAAATTTTTGTTATTTAAATCTATTTCTCAAGAACAAAATCTTTTGGAAGCCTGATAAAATGTGTCTAGTTGATTTTAAAAGCTCTATAGCTTTGAAAATGTTTTAGAAGCTTATAAAGGGAAATATATTGAACTGTTACGCCTACCAAATATTTATCAGTTAATAGAGGTGTTTAAGGGATCAGGGTTTTTCCTTGATTATTGTCGTATGATTGTTCATCTGGAAGAAACATTAATGACAGTTTTGCCAAAGAAGTTATATTTATCATTCTGTTATAAATTTTATAGTGATTCAATTTTCAAGTAATTAATCAAGTTGGGTTGATATTTTGTTATTGCCACGAACTCTTCATCGGCTCCTTTTCCTTGCTTCAATAATTCTCCTTTATCCAGACTTTATCAATTCTAACAGAGATATTGAGCATATTTGCTAGTCTTCTTATTTCCCATACATCCTTTCTTTTTCTTCCTGTCCTCTCTCTGACGCCATATGAAGAACTGCACTTGTAAACACACATCACATAAAGCTTACCATTTTAATTATGCTTTTATATAGTTAACTTCACGTAAAGTTCACACGCAATTTATGCAAACCTATTGACATACATTGACATACCATATATTTATGAATCTTTTCATACTTTCTCGCTAAATGTCCTAACCACACACTTTAAAGTATTTTAATCCCGCCTATCAATCTGTCGATCTGTCTTTCTATCTATATATTTATCTCTCTCTCTCTCTCTCTCTCTCTATCTGTTTGTTTATTTCTAACCATCTATCTTTAAATCTGCTAATAATTCAATCCAATAACCAACCAATCATTCAATTCATCAACGTACCAATCGTTTCTTATGTAACAACAAAGCACTCGCACATAAACGACAATTAACATAACACGATGAATCTATAGATCTAACAATCTAATCAATTGATCAGTGCGCGGCTTCACACTTGGACACATCACTTCAAAAACCCAGTAGCAGTTCTGGACAAGCGGTGTCCTAAACGACTTCTTACATCTCATTAAACGTCCCGTCAGCCAGATTCAAGGAAACCTTTGGTCTCTTTGGTTTTATTTTGACGAACCTGGGCTGTTTCCGAATGCCCCCCTAAGCCTTTCTAAACAACTCAAAACATTTAGCTCCAACTAGCAAAAGCCAAGATCAGAAAGCATTTGGCCGAGCCACGGCCACTCTTCAATATTTCCCTTTGCCTTGTGTTACGCCGATCTATTGCTTTGATCTGATAAAACAACAAGACCTTAAAAGCTGTCAGGAGTTTTTCCTACAGTTGGGGCAAGTTAACCCGAAAAATCAACAAGGCACAGCACTCTGTTAAAACTCTGCCTCAAGAGTTATCCCAGACGAAGCACACTCCGTGGAGTCATAGACACAAACCAATCTTCAAATTATTTAAATTATGTAGAAGTGAAACATTCAATGATGAATGTGAGGTCAAAAGATGATTACAATTATACCTCGAAATCCTCTTGACAAATCAATGACTAATTTGACTAGTCTCAAAGATTGAAACCAATCACTGACATTTAACGTGAATGAATTCTCACGATGGATTCTCTCGAGCCACATAGACTTAACGTTTGATTTAACACTTATCGTATACACTAGCTTTGTTTCAAAGGTAATGATCGACTTGCAACAGCGCTAATTACCACACAGGAATGTTTGATGAAGGAATTACCGGTCGTTTCTTTGTTTTGTCCTTTACAACTGAGCGATCTCAAGATCTAGCCAAGTCGGCAATAATCACAGGGGGGCAATCAGGAGACCGGGTATTCATCGCGTGTGGAAAATGAAAGTTTCTGATAAAGCCGTTGACTGAAGGGATCTGGGAGCAAATGAAGAAAGAGTAAAGGAGGGGCGGATGGGGGGAGTAAAGGTGGAAGTCTTTCTCAAAAGTCCTGAATGAAGCGGAAATTATGCCTGCGTGCACCCACAGCACTGAACAAACACAGAACTTAGGGGGGTCTGGATGTATTGCAAAAGATGAATGAAACTTTGAGACCCTGACAAACCCGGTTTACATCACGCATTCAATCTCTTTGGTCAACAATTAGTTTCAGCACGATGGCTTGTATGATCTTAATGCTCGTTGTTTTTTTTTTGTTCTATAATTCAAAACTGCTCTTATTCTTTATCCGCTTGTCTCACGGCCTCTCTATAAACACTACACTTTAAAGCAGTTACTAGAATAAAAAACACCCACACAAAATCTTACTTCATCGTGTTTTTCTCAACGGCTTTCAATGCATGAAATATTTTTTAGGATTCTAAACCTAGTGTTGATCAAATATAAATCTTCCAGACCAAGTCTTACTTTACCGTATTTTTTTAACAACACTCTTTACATTTATTATATTACAATTTTAAACGCCACATCAGGTGCTAGAATAATGAGTTCCCATACTAAATCTTACTCTATAGTACTGGCCTCTACAGCTTGATCAGCATCAGTCTCATAGGCTTAAATCTCTAGATCTTACATAGCGTACTAAAATAAGAAACTCCCACATTACTCTATAGTACTGCTCTCTAGAGTTTGGTCAGAATCTATCTTTTAGGTAACTAAAACCTTATATCAATTAATAGAATGGAGAACTACCTCTTCAGATCTTGATCATTAATATTTTTCCCTTAAAGCTTGTTCAGAATCTATCTTTTAGGGTATTACTTTAAAACCTTATATCAATTAAATATTGACATCCCTCACTAAATCTTACTCTTTAGTACTCTCTAGATCTTGCTCAGGATGTATCTTTCAGGGTTAAACTTCACGCCTTACATCTGTTACTAGAACGAAGAGCTCCCACACCAAATCCTTCTTTACCGTGTTATTCTAAACAACTTGCTAAGCATGTTTCTTTTGTACTTATATTTTGTAATTCTTAATGTGTGGACTTATATTTTGTAATTCTTAATGTGTGGAATAATGTGTTGCACTTTCACTTTTCAGAAGTTTTATTTACTTTTCGCTTATTATTTTTATGATAATTCATGTGGATGCTGGTTGAGGTAGTGATGAAATATTTGTTTGATAAATGGAGCGCACGCCTGCTATTTTCACTTTGATTGCTTTAGAAAGCATCTTCATTCATTAAAAACGGGAAAAAAATATGTTCTCTTGCGTTGCCGATTAATCTAAAGTTTATTCGAATTGTAGAGTTAATTTAGTTTCGAATAATTAAGGAATAAAAAAAAAAAACCAAACAATTATGACTCTTAAATTTTCTTTGAATAGATCAAACATGCAAAATCGTGATTTTATTATACCATTTAACACGGAACTGTTTTTTTCCATTAACACTTTGTTACCATGAAAACTTTAATGAAAGCAAAACCTAAACGATCCGATTTTCTCTAACATGCTCAGCAAGGCCATACAAGTCTCAGAATCCATTCTCGACCTACAAGAGTTCGCAGACTTAACCTTTTTGTGGCCGCCTCAAGCCCTGAGCCTCTGTTTGTCTGATCTTTACCATGCTTGGTGTCACTCACTAGGTTCCAGGTACAGTACATATCACGTCACTCTTTTACTTCAAGAACACCCGCTACGAACAAGAATCAAGTCTGTAAATCCTTTTTGATCGTTATATCTCTCGAACGAAAGTCTAATATTACAAGTGAAACGTTACTGAAAGATTTTTCATGCATGCCCAGTCTTTTCTAAAAACAGATACTATCAATATTATTTAAATATGAAGAAAAATGTCTTATCAATATACACAATCTTGATTGAATATATGCATACACGGAGAAATAGATAAGTATCTATACAAATATTAATTTTATACAAACAAAAACGTCAACAACAACAACAACAACAACAACAACAACAACAACAACAAACAACAACAACAACAACAACAACAGCGACAACGACAACAACAACAACAACAACAACAACAACAACAACAAAAATAACAATAATTGTAAATTTGTCACTCTATCATTTATTAAAGTACAAAATTGGTTTTTTGGGATATTTTTCTTTTTTTTTTTC
>BLXT01000663.1:582225-593015 GCA_019648995.1 Plakobranchus ocellatus | reverse complement strand
ACAAACAACCCCCCCCCCTCCAAAAAAAAAAATTAACAACCACAGCTATATAATAAATACTTTTATATTGCTCGTACCTCTGCCTAATTCAGAGATTAAATAGGCACTGGGATCTTTCTGTTGCAAATTCATACCCCACTACAGACGCCCTTGCCTGCCGGAGGCCTTAAAACCTGAGATCACCTTGCTGTGGACAAGCTGTGTGCACGAAAACCAAACCAAACTATTAAACAGATGATATTGAGTAAATGCAATTTGAGTAAATGCAATAACGAATTTATTTTCAAAGCAGATTAAATCAGAACCAACCCATGATCTCGGTTTCAGGAGAACAGATCTCCGGCTTCTGGCCTTGGGACTCATGCACGCCAGACTTTCCACTCCCTTTAAAGTATTCAATTTGAAAATATATCTATATGCCTAAAAAAAACTTTTTAAATACAATATGAAGTACCGGTATTCGGGTGATCGACGTAGAAGAAATAGTTGATGCAGAGAAAAACCAGACTTCCTCTAAGAAACATCAGCTGCTCGTCAAGGTTAGAGACAAGATTTGCCCGTTTGTTCGCACTGAACCGTCACTATAACCAGACAGTCCTGCACACTTGTTAATATTGATGGTTACGTTTGTAGATCTACAACACGCTGGAGCTCTACATTTTTCTCATGAGTTTTTACACACAGCAGTGTCGGGGGTAACAGTGAAATAATACATGGCCATCAGAAGAATATAGATGAACATGACGATGGAGCCTGCAGAGAGTAAACATTAGGCAAGGGCGATAATATTAAAAAGAAAGCATCAATTTATATGCATTACACAACTGAAACACTGCAAATACCCTCACACACCCCAGTTGTAAATTTTATTCCAAGTTAAGGGATATCTCAGAAAAATCTTAGTTTCATGATCAATTTTTTTGTGACATTATAGAGCTAGAGGGCACACATAATTTTTATATTCTTTGTTTCTTGAAGGCCCTGTGAAAGAAGACTTGTTTTAATGCTCTATGGGGCTCGAGAAGAGGAAAGTGTGTGGGAGAATCGGAACCTCAGGGTATTCTTTTGAGAGCGTTTCAAGTTTAACAAAAAAATGTATGGTTTTTATGCTGACAACCGCCATCTTGAATTTCACTTGGCTTATTATGCTGTTTTCAAAATCTATGTTCCTCTCAGTTGAAGTTTAAATTGTTTGAAGTTTTAATCACATATTTTGAAATGCTTTATCTACAAGTCAAAAGAGGGATTTTTTGGTATCTTCAGAAGTTTTTTATTAGTTATACTTCAAGTAAGTGAAAATTAAAGTGAGCTGACCGTCCGGACGCCTTTCAACTTAAGCGAATGCTTGGACTAAATGAGTCTTTTCTGATGTTTGTGAACAATAAATTCTTCCTGGTAGAACAGACAAAAAATCTAAATGTATTAAATTTATATTCTTCTACAAATCCTTTTGCACATTGCTACAAAGCAGACATATGCTTCATTGATCATTTTCACGTGCTATCAAGTGAAATCACCATTTAAGAGGCACAAAACATTATAATTCGCCCATGATTGTGATAGTAACGAGGGGAAAATTTTTCCATTTTTATCTTTTTTTTTTCTTATTGGGCTCATTAAGGGACTAGAAGGGTGAAAAACTGATGAAAAGCTACATCGAATATCATGCATTTTAACTGCAACTATTGGAGACGATCAACATCATGAAATTTTATTGTACGGAATGTAATCTTTTCGTCCCAGTACACTCATTTTTTGTTTTGTTTTTTTTTTGCTCATGTCCGGCCGTGAAAATAACCAAGTTGGTTGAAACCACTCAACGCTTGCAGGAGAGCCCCTATAGCTTTTAGATCTCTGGGCATGAAATTTAATCCCCAAACCCGAGAGTTAACCAAGTTTAAGGTAAGGAGAGTATGGCTGCAGTACAAAGATGTGTGTGTGTGTGTGTTTGTGAAGGTGCGGCTTTTAAAGAAAAAGCAAGCTGGCCGATCTAATAGCCTGACCTATTTCGAAATTGACAATAGTCATGGTTGAACACTTGTGACAGGAGTAAAGTACATTACACTATAATAATAATTAATCCGTGCGTGACCTCTATCTTTGTACGACACTCAAACGAACTCAAGACAGTATTATAACCTATATCTATTTAAAGCAACTAACAAGCCGTGACCTCTTTTGATTCAAGATGATCTAATCGTCGCTTTAATGAGGCCATATGACCTATCTTTCTTATTTATTTACCTTGAAAATAATCGCTCTTGCCATCCTGAAAGACGTAATTGATGATAATCACAGCGAGGATAACAGCCCAGAGGTGGATGTCGTTAAATATTGCACCGAAACCGAGGGGCTGTCCATGAGAAAGTATGGGTGAAAAGAAAAAAAATCTCAGTAATTGCTAGTACTCTATCACAAAACAAAAGAGATGAGACTTTTATGAAGTTTTTATATATTTTACATATCTCGAATGAAGTTAGGCTTATATTAAAAAATATATATATATATATTCAATTGCTGTTCCTTACTGCAGTTTTAAGAATAATGAAATGTTTAGTGAGGTTTCACATTCGTTTAACCGATGAAAATCGAGCAAAAGATCCAAAACTAAGTCAGTTAAAACAATTGGTAACATTTCATATTTTAAAATGCCGGTTTTCAGTTTCGCCATTCCAGATAAAATGTCAATTTTAGTGACTGAAAGAAATTTTAAGCTGGTTAAAAAAAAACTTGCTTCACATAAACAGTAAGGTTTTGTAATAATAATATTCAACTATGTTTTAAATAACTGCATAATAATATTGATTCGTTATAAATTTATCGTGATCTTTAGCGCTTTTCCACTCACATAGACCAGGTCAGTGAGGACTAGAATGGGCAGCTGCACCATGCACACCTGGATAGCTGCAGCGCTTCCTATCTCGATACTAGCTCACACACAGTCAATAGTACAGACATCACAGGAATAAAGAAACACAATAAGAAACAAAAATAAATAAATAAATAAATAAAAACCTAATATGATTTTTATGGAATAATTTTATATCTCAATCATATGTAATATGAAGATAGAGTTGAAGTGATGTAGCGCAATTTGATTTTATCATTAAAAGAAAACTGTCATTATGAGAAAAGAAATAATTACTTTTAAAAATAAATTACTAAGTACTCATATTCCATATCAATTAAAAACAATAATGAAGGGATCGTAAAATACATGAAAATACAACTTTAAAATAACTTCAAGTAAAAACACAAGATTGCGTAACCTATTTCTGAAGAAAACTAATTAAAACAATATATCAAATGCAAAAAAAAATTTGATCCTTGAAGAGGAATTTTAAGGGAGAATGCTATTTTTTATAGTTCTCTTTAAATACATATGCATAGCTCGATACTGACTCAAGGTCAATAACATATTTCCAAACAATAACACCATAACACAATTTGTGCTTACACACAAAACACTGCCAGAAAGGGTTGCTATAACCAAATCGTAGTATTTAAAGGTAAAGGCGACAAAGACGATTATCATCAGTTTACAATGATAATTTTTTTGGTTTCAGTCTTTCACTCTATTATAATTTTGATTTACACAACAAAGCTGAAAATTCTTTGGTGATGAGTTTTGTTGAATAAAATCGTAAATATTTTAAAGCATCTAATAATTAACTTTAAAACGACGCCATCAGCAAGGCTTTATAACTATGGTTAAAGCCTTTCTGCAAAAGGTGATCTCAGGCTTTCAGGCCCTCGACAGGCCAGGGTGCCGATCACGGAGACAGAACGGTCAGTGCAGATCTTAGAGCGGGTTCGCTATCCACTGTATCATATCTGCGGGTGTTAAAGGAATGGGGAAGGTTTAAAACTTACCCTAAATTAACGTTATTCTGCAGAGCGAAACCCACACCGTTCACAATTTCTGGTAGCATGGACACTATGGAGAGCAAGGTCACGCCCACAAAATACTGGTTAGAGAGAAAACAAATAAAAACAAACGAATTACAAACACGAATAGATCATGAATATTTTCCTTATCGAAAACTCAATGATGAGTAAATCTGTTTTCAGAATTAAGGACCACATCTTGCCAAGGTCTCAATGTCAGATATTTGTATATGAGCGCATATATAATTATATATAACATGATGCCGATGTAATTATCATTCTGCTCCCCTGTGCGGACCATTGTTAAAGCTTGTTGATTTGAACAAACGAGCATACAGATATATGAGTAACAATTAAGGTAAATGCACACGTAAATACTGTGTATTATGTGCACAGATCGAATGTATGAATGTATCATGTATTGGACCCAACCTCTGACATTCCAGTAGCATTGAGGAGGGGAGCGATGTTGTTGGCAATCATATCAGCACAGAGCGCAATGGCTGTCACGCTCAACAGTAGGATTAGTCCACTTTTTATCCTTGACCATTGGGCATTGGCGTGATGGCCTCCAGCACCTATGAAATAGCAATGGAGCCAAAATGCCAAATTGAAAATTTGAAAATTAGGTTTGTACCTGTCAAAAAAGACATAAGAAAAAAATATACTGAATCTAAGAGAACATGTTTACTAGGGACAGTTACAGAAAAAGGGGTTTACTTCTGCGTGATTCATTGTGCTATTGTAAAACCTGTTTGTGAATTGACCGCTACAATAAATGACTTACTAAGCTAGTCTTTCCTTATTCTTTTTATTAGCAGTGCTAATGACGAAGAACTTTTTTTTTAAAATAAGGCCGAACGTGAATGGTCTGGCAGAGTTGTCATGAGACTAAAGAGCAAAAGGTGGTATCGGATATTGCTCTTTCAAAATGTGAGGCACTGGCGAGGATTTTTTTCTGTTGGGACGCGATTGTACGCTATTTTTGATAGCAGAAAATTTTATAAGAAATGAAAGAGGAGACTTCCCCTGACTAGTATTCAGTAATGCTCTGTGCCGACGAGAAGTAATTAATATTTTTAAAAGATGTTTAGGCCCTGCCAGGATGACATCTCAGCAGTCTTTTTAAAAAAATCAGTCAGTAGCACAAAACGAGTATTTCCATAACACCTATGAAACATGTAAGTATATTTGTACTCGCCTTCTTCTTTTTGCAGCATTTCAAACTCCTCAAACACCTCAGCTGTGTGAGTTTTCATGAAGAAGAGCAGGCCTATGATGTAAGACATGGGGAGGATGGTGGCGCAGGTGTACAGGAGGGGCTTGATGTGGGAGGTGTACAGCGACATGTCATCGTTAGGCGCAGTCTGGAGCGGACGAGCAACTTAATTAATATGCTCAAATAATATTACGATAAGTACAGTAGGTTATTATAGTCTATTATCTTGTTAATCTCAAGTCTTTGTTGTATCAGATTCTGTAATTCTTACAATCATATAAGTGCATCTGTGCGAGTTTGTTTGTTTGTTTGTTTTGCTGTATCTCTCTTTTTTCAGTTCTTTTGCCCTCCAAAAAGTCTCGACATGTAGATCAAAGGCTCGCAAAAGCATTAAGTAGAAATGTCCAACTATTTGCAATCTAACAATATATAAATTACTTCAATATTTGGTATTAATTATTTTTAAAATAAAACTTAATCAATTGAACTTTGAGTTGAAATTATTTGCTCCATTTCTTGACAATAATATTCGGCAACTGTCTCTAGAAAATGCATATATATTCCTCATCATTTTCGATTCAGTGCTATTTTTTTAAACTCACAATCACAGTTTTGCAACCTGAACATAGAAAGCCTGTCTCGTTGGCGAAGGTCGAGTTTTCTGTCACAGGTTCGCACTGCTCGCATTCTAAGTTGCCGTAAATCTTGGAAAATATGGTCGGCGCAAAAACCCCTACAGGAGAGAGAACATTTGAATACAACAAAAAATAACACTCTTAAATGAATTTGATTGTGAGATATTATGATGCAGCACAAGATTTTATGGCGAAATAAGAAAGCAAAGGTGAAAAAGAATTATATTTCGTTTTTAAAAACAACTTGATAATATAGTTTAAGATAAAAATCAAATAAACTGAGTAAAACAATGATCGAATAAAATAATGATTTCCTTGTGAAATAATGCTGTTTTCTGTCTTAATGCTAAAATTGGCATTGTGTCGCAACGCTAATAACAGAATCGGCTCTATAAATGTGGTATTTTGCTTAATTAGACCGTGTGTGATCTTTAAGAATTTTTTTCACCTGTATTTTTAAAGTTTTTCTTCACTATATTGCAACAATTTGGGTCAGCATTTTATGATTAACTAAAAATGTTTTACCCATGAAGGCGACGAAAAGCAGAGAGGATGAGATGTTGGCTGAGCGAGGGTTAAAGTTTTGTCTGCGATATTTCAAGCCTCCAATAACCATCGACAAGCCCTGTGGAGACAATATCGCTTACAGTAGCAATAGAAATTTATTGTCTTTATCATAAATCAAGGGTAGGTTTTAATGCTAGGGAAATGGTTATGAAAGTCAGCTGTCAGTTTCATAGTTGTACAAAAAATAAAGAATTACACTACTTAATGTTCTTCGTTAGACAATTATATATATTAAAAATTCATATATCGCCTAGTTAATACAACCAATGTTTATATTGTTCATGTGACTGTCCAATACAATGTGATTTTAGTCTTCTAGAGCTAGTCAGGAAAATGGTGCCAATCGAGGACTCTAATTTAAACCAGCGAATGCATATTTTAGATCGGGTTCGCTGGGGTTTGTATCACCAAAGCTACTGAAGTAGCCATTGTTATTACAATATTACACATTGACAACTTACCGGCACGAGAAGGATGCAACACAGAATGGAGCCTGGAGATTGAAAAAAGGGCCACGTTCATTCATGTCACAGTTTGTCAATGTTGCAAGTTTTCTTTAAAAAAAATAGGCTCAAAATCAAGTTGTCACAGCGCAGAGGTAAATAAAGCTTACTGTTAATCTCTTTGATGTGTTTTTGCTATCATATAATTTTGTGAGACCTCTGGTTTTTTTTCTTAAGATTTATGTTTATGATTATGAAACATTATTCGTAAGTTGTTTAGATCAAATACTGAATATTGCACATTTTTATTAGGGAAAGTTTAATTTTCTCCTCACGTTTCGCAGTTTAATCAAGTTCACTTTAGAGAATTGATGGATGAGCGGTGAATAATTCAAACCGTTATGAAAAAAAACAAACTCGACCTGTGAGTGTGGACTTGACCAGCTCCACGTAACACGTCTCATTCTCATCCTTGCCTTTCTTCAGCATGAGGATAAAGAGAATCACCTCTACCATGGAGCCGAACGTGGCGTTCAGGATGGCGCCTACAGCAAAGCTGCTTTGGGCAGAAATACTGGAGGAAGGGAAAGAGTAAACATTGTAGAGGTTCATGTACACTATTCCAAATAAAGCACTCGGTATTAAAAATCATAATCGGCATGGCTTAACGTAGAAATAAATAAAGAAAACTTGACAAGATCCTCCTTCCCCCCTCCCCCCCCCCCCCCCCCCCCCCCCCCAAAAAGAAAAATGTTAGAAGTTGGAGAAAAGATTAGACAACGGAGTGAAATTAATTTCATTTAAAAAAAAAAAAAAGGCAGATGGGTTTGGGGGATTATTCTAAGAGAAATGTTATGCAAGTAGTGTTGCACGACGTATATACGAAACATTTTTTGTGACAATAAAACAACCAATATAGTACCAGCAGCACTGTAACGAATCTAAATCTTAGATTATTACTGGTATTTGTAGAGTTGTATACTAAATTTGCCTTGCTCCAATCGGTTGTGTAATAATGTGTTAGCATAAAAATATTAACTTTTTTTGTAGGAAGAATGAACATATAGACTTGACTTGACAGATTCAGATAAAAGAGCAGATCTACCTTTTACAAAAACACTGAGTTTAAAAGGTTACTAGCTTTAATTATCCTTGACTGAATAAGAATGACATTTGCAAACCGAATCGAATTTATGTTTGGTTGATAAAGCACACAATTATAGTCAGACCATGCGAAGATACTTTAACGACCTTGACCAATACACAAACCCCTGTCATTTATCAACCCATGTTTTTGTCTTGGATATTATCATATAGTTATTATGATTGCTCTACATTGCTTTCATACTTACTCACCTGGTGATGGCCATGCCGATGTAATACGTCACAGGTAGGATGGCCAGGATCCCGAGCACACATTTCTGAGGAAAGTCAGTAGTTGCGTAAAGTACTGATTGCTAGCATTTGTGAACATCGCTTTTATCTTTTTTTGACTATTGATTATAACAAAATAGAGGCTAAAAACCTTTGCTCTTTTTCGAGCTAGCAAGCAACACCCATATTTGGAACTGTTCGTTTATTCTTTTACATTCTTTTCTTTATTTAATCGTATAAAATATTCTATTCTGAAGAAAAAATGAAAGTTAGCATTGAATAAAACATCTTAACCACCATATTAATACAAGACCAATCTAAAAAAACAGTATAAATGGAGATAGAGAAGCTATAAAAACTGAATGTTTTAATCCATCTCTTACAGTGATCGGTGTGGCAAGCTTATTGTCTTCATCAGCATAACCAATCACAATGCTAAGGACGACAAACACGAGCAAATCTTAATACAGGCTAAGGAATGAGGTGTTATATTGAGCAGAACAGGTTGCTATAGAAACAACCAAAACGATAATACTGTTTGCTAACCAAAGTTTTAATACAGCATTGAACTAAACAAGAGAAAGTATTGGCAAATAGTAATTATCTTTATCTTTTTCTTACCATTTTTATTTTTCATTGATTAAACCCGTTTTCACATTTAACACACCACACACAATTATACATGTAGTTAGATTACAAACATTTTTCCCCTTCAAATTAGCACTTAAATAGAGAATATATGAAAAAAAATTCTTTACTCAATGAAATGAAAATTCCTCAGCATCAGATTTACCCACTTTTTTTTTATTCTTGTTTCAAAATATACTCTATAAATTTGCCTTTTCCGCGAATACCCGACCCCTGTCCTTTCTTTCCCTCCTTTATTGTTCAACCCAACCTCTCTATCTATGTGCTTTTTTGTGAATGTGTAAGCTATTAGTGCCACTACCAATGCAGTTGGAATAACAGTTTCTTGGAAAATATTGATCAGGCGAGATTTTTTCGACAAGAATTATCGTGTTTAGAGTGAAACTCATAGCAACGCGAGACAAAGGATACTGGCCAGGATAACGTTGACGCCGTCCACGGTGTATTTGTAGTAGTAGACGTTAAAGCTCTGATGGGTGTACATGATGATCTCACTGTGCCGCTCACCGTCACTCTGAAACAGACAAAACTGTTTGATTTTTCCTGATGACATCAACTAACATAATATATATTAATTATAGAAACGTTAATGGCAAAGTTGCTGGGGGTGCAGGGATTAACTAAAAACTTTATGAAATAGTGGAACTACTTCATTGTCATTTTACCGAGGCCTAAAAATTAACAAATAAAAAATTTAAATGTCCAACTTTCTGCGTAGAGACCAAAAAAAAAAAACAAATTAAAAAAAATTGTTTATAAAAAAAAAAAATATTAAAAAAAAATTGTTTATAATGGGTAAACAAAATCTGCAGTCATGAAAGCATATAGCATTCAAATTAACGATATGTCTCTCATTGTACACGAATATAAACAAAGCCCACGCAATACTTGAAATAGGTAATAATGTATTGAAGACTTTATAGCATTTTGCGCAAGCAAAATCTCATGCAATAATATATATTTTATATACTCTTTGAAAGTTTTCATTCATTAGGTTACTCACCGTAGGGCCCTGACCCGAGTATCCCACCCTTATTTCATCTGGAGCGGTGAACAGAATCTTCGTTATCGTTTTGCCATTTATCTGAAATAGAAAGGACAGAAAGAAGTTTTATTTTAGAAATGCAGTTTTACCATTTTTATTTCTTAATTATAAAAAGCCATTGAATTATAATAGATAAATTACATGCATACAATTGGATTGAGTATAGCGAGCTTAGGGAGAAAAATGAAACAGACAGACAGACAGGCAGGCAGGCAGGCAGGCAGACAGACAGACAGACAGACAGACAGACAGACAGACAGACAGACAGACAGACAGACAGACAGACAGGCAGACAGGCAGACAGACAGCCAGACAGACAGGCAGGCAAAATAAACAGGCAGGCACAGACAGATTGACAGGCAGGCAGGCAAGCAGGCGGGCAGGCAGATAGATAGATAGATAGATAGATAGATAGATAGATAGATAGATAGATAGATAGATAGATAGATAGATACATACATACATAAATAGATAGATAGATAAATGGGTTGATGGATGGACAGACAGAGGGAGGCAAGGAGGGGGAGAACAGACGGACGCACGGAGAAACAAATAGACAGACAGACGGATAAATACATAGCTAAAAAAAACCACATATTGTTAGGGCAAATCCCTCATCCTGTTAGCGCCTCGCGCCTCCATTCAATATTGTATACCAAAGGTTCTGTTTAATCTTTCCCTGGACAGCAGCTGCTGTTTCCTACCTTTGCTATTGGTATTGTGACGACAAGGAACCAAGTGAGCAGGAAAATAAGAGCATGGGCCATGGCCAACACAGGCATGCCGAGAAGCAACCAGATGTAAGTGCCGGGCATCTTCTGCAGAATGAATAAGACATGCAAACGCATACACTAGAGTGAGGATGAAGATAATAATTATTGGGAGAAATTGAGATAGATAGATAGATAGATAGGTAGATAGATAGATAGATAGATAGATAGATAGATAGATAGATAGATAGATAGATAGAT
>BLXT01000663.1:549727-577447 GCA_019648995.1 Plakobranchus ocellatus | reverse complement strand
ATTGACATCATTATCAAAGGCAGCATCATACTTGTCAATGTGATGATCCCCATTACCTTTGTCATAATCTTGATTCATTGATTATGCAGTGATGATCATGTTCTATCATATTCATGAAGTACACGGTCATCGTTTTTCCACCGTTTACTATTCGGCGGTTAACGTTTGAACTTAAAGCTTATACTCTTTTCAATTGTCATTATTATTATTATCTTAACAAGCTTATCAAATCTTCACGTCAGCAGTCAGGACTTTATTTAATCATGATATATTTGATTAGCAACAATACATTAGATGTAAAAATGCTCATATTTTCCACAGTCAAACACAAAGAAAACTCGAAAACATCTATCAGTGCTTACTTGATAGTTGTTGAATATTTTCCTAGCCTCAACCTCGTTCTCGGCAGCGTCTATGAGGTCCAACTCGCTTGAATTCTCTGCCTCCAGGAGAAGGTCCGAGTTGACCCTGTCCGCCATGGAGCGTCTCCGCCAGCTCAGTCTATGCCTGGGCGCGCTGGTGCCGCTGCTGCTGCTATGAAAGCGGACGTGGCGAGAGTTGGCTGATAGGGTATGCTCAGGGTCCAAAGTCTCATCGTGAGAGTGTCTGGAGGAAATTGTTGCGTTAGAAGTTTGCCGAGTGTATTCCCCCGCCCTGTGGTGATTCAGTTCAGGAGGGTTGGTTTTTCCATGATCAAGGTTTTCGCCTTTCTCTGTGCTTCCTCCTGGAGGCCCGCGGGCATTCTGGGAGGGTGAGGGACGGTGATGAATAATGGTTGGCCTATCATGTCCATCCAATTTTGTTACGTCACCTGTTTTGGCTTCTGTTTCATTTGTCGTATGGGAAATGTCGTTTTGGACGAGAATGTCACTCGGTACGTCGTCATTATTTTTATGTGCCATAACAAAATATGCCGCGTTTGTTGATGAAGATGAATGGTCCGCCATTTATGAATGATTAGTTAAAGATTAGCGATACCTGCGTCATTTTCTTGCCGTTAAAACTGTCCTTGGATCTTGTTTTAGTCTCATTGTTCTGAAAAAGCCAATTTAGATTTTATTAGCCAGAGATCACACAATTATAAAAAATACATTATGCGGAAAGGCATAAAGAAGAGAAAACAAAATACTTCCGCATAAATGTCGCCAAAAAGCTTAGGGGACAAGAAACAAAATTGTCCCCCCCCCCCAAAATAAAAAAACAAAAAAAAAACAAAACAAAAAACAAAATACGTTGTGTTTGGTTGTCTTTTATTAATTCGAAATGCCTCACAATAGTAAAATCATGCTTTTTAAATATTGTCATTACTCTGATAGGTGGACATTTATTTCAGGATTGTTGTAAAAACAGTTTTTGTTTTGCCAAAGTGTTCACTATTCAAGATTTGGCAACACTTCAAATTTGACCTCAATTTTCGAAAGTTTTTCTTTTTTTTTTTTTTTAAGGAGCGACCCCTTATTCTTTATAGAAGTGTTCTATTAGAAGGTAATTTGTTAAAAAATGTTTCAGATTGCAAATAGTTCGGCATTTCTAAAAGTTCCTAGTTGCACATAAAGCTGTAAAAAGCCTACTTTGCCCATTAGGAAATAATGCGCGACTATTCAATTGCGCGACACCGCAATCAACGGCAAATTGCATACAGTCATAAAATCATTTTCGGCATTGCTAGATCGCATAAATATGTTCTTAGCTCAATATAGGTGGTGACAATATAGAAGGATTAGCTAGTCTCTACTTTCCTTGAAGGAGGGCGTCGATGGCACAATGGATAGTGAAACCGCCCTAAGATCTGTAAGTCCTCCTGTGGCGGCCTCGAGCCCCACCGCCGGTGCCTTGGCCTGACGATTGGCCCGAAAGCCTGACATCACCTTGTTGTAGACAGGCTATATACAAAAACCCAATCCTACTTTCAACGAAACGCCGCATTTTTTTTTATTCCTGAACATAAAAAAGTCTAAAATTATGAAACGGTATTTAGGTGTTAAAGTTATTTTTTGAAACATTGAGAATGTTTAAAGAATGAACAGAGATTTTGAAAATGATCTAGACAGGACAAAACGAATATTAAAATGTTGAAATCCTCATGCAAAGGGAAGAAATCAATTTGTATTCTCCTGAATGTGCTNNCCCCCCCCCCCCCACACACACACCCTCCCACACACACACACACACACCCTTTAGTTTTTTTTCTTCATGAAAGCACCTCACAGACCTCCCTCTCCCTCTTCAAAACTTTTTTTAAAAATTTAAATCAAGAGAATATTGAACAAATAAAAAAAGTAATGGCATTTTAAAAGACCTAATTCAAAGCTTGCAGTCTAATTCATATTCGCTGTGTATGACCATCTAACAAAAAAAAAACACAAAAAAAAAAACAAAAAAAAAAAAAATATATATATATATATATATATATATCAAAATAGGCAGAATGGCATATCAAAATTGGTAGAATGGCATACTTAAGAAAAAAAAACAAAAAAAAACGTTATAGCTATAGTGAAAATATTGCAATTTAGAGAATACCTGGATGTCTTCATGAAAGGTAAATTTCCCTGCGGGTGTATTTAAAACTTCAGCACGGCTTCATGAAAGACTTATAGAGGTAACTATCAGTTACACATTAATTTATTCGTCAGTAAAACCCGATGCCTCCATGAGGCTTATTTAGTTCTACGCTTTGACAATGATGAACTTAATATCATAGTCTTACCACCCTTGATTATCTTCTAGTCACTCTAATCCTTATGACTAAGAAAACAAACTGAAAGAAGAAGTAACGTAAATACATACACATACCACACATATTACCCTCACATTTTCTGCTTGATCGCACACTGGAAAGTTCAAATAGGCCATAAAGTGTACAGCAAATGATATCTTCTATATCTCTACTTTATCTTATTCACTTTGAAAACTTCGGCCTGTGCTTCAATTCCAACCGTTTTGTTGTTACGAACGAAAACTCAAGGTTTTCTCATCATGAATGCAGGTTAAAGTTCCCCTTGATAGTGCTTTGCTATTTCTTCTGGTCTTATTGCTGACAATCCGCAGTACCAAATAGCATATGAGTTAAAATTAAAACTAGCTACAATCAAAAGCAACTGTTCCGCGAGTGATCATGAAAAATCAATGTTTGCTCTGTTGAGTTAAAATTTCTGTAGTTTAAGTAATTTTGAAATTTAATGAAAAATTTGAAAACAACATATTTACTAAGTAGCTTGTTTTAGCAAATGTCCAATATTCTTCCATGCCCTTGTTTATCGGAGAGACATTGCTACAAAGAGATTAAGTTAAACTTTTAGGGTTGAGATTCTAAACGGTTCAAAGCTGCACACAATACATAACAGATTTATGTTCTGCTCTTATGAAACTAGAAATAAATACCCTTGATGGATCATGATCTAAAGCGAGTTATGTGCAATCTATACTTAAGTTCTAGATTTGAAAAATTTTAAGTTCAGGTATTGATTAAAATTGCATCTGAATTCAGATAAAAAGTAAAAGCAATGAAAACATTACAAGAATTCTTGATAAATTGCTGAAACAATTTTTTAAAATCTCGAAAAAAGAAAAAAAAGAGCTTAAAAAATCCCAATTACCTAGGTATTATTTCGCAGCCTTCTGGATTGGCAACCGTAATAGGTGATACAAGTGAGAACAAAGATTTAATTTTCAACAATAATTACTTGAATTAAATTAATGCTCATGCATTTGCTATCATTTATCTCCAGCTGTGCAGACTACACAGGTTCTGAGCCTCAGTAAGGTGACACTAAAAGGCTGTAGCGAAAGTAAACCACTGTAGATATGGTATAACGCAAAAAAAAAAATATATATATAAGAAAATAAGTTGAATAAATTTAATAATCAAGAATCCGATATAAGATATAGAAATTTTAGAATGTAATTGAATACATTAGAACAGAATTCATTGAGAGCAACGACTGGGTTACTACAAATTATAAGCATTGGTGTTTTTTTTAAATTACCTTTTAGATAAAGGGCATAATATTTACGTACCTGCTATTTAATACATGGGAATCCAGTGAAATAAGAGTACATAACAGAATCTTATCATTAAAAAAATGGGAAAAACTCATAGCGTCGACCATTGTTAAGGCTTTTGTAAGTTTCCGCTTGTTGCATGGATAATGAGGAGAATTGTACTGGCTATCTCGTTTTTATTTCCGACTTAAAGTCATAACCTGATCCACAAAGACAACTATTCGTATTTTTCCACTTTTTGTCACTCACTGTTAGATGATAGGAGATAATATTAGAGGGAAACGAGGTGTAAAAACTCCAGTGGCCAGTATGTTCTATTTGTTTTTTCATCAAGATTTGCCTGAAGCTCGATTAAAAACAATAACAAGGCATTCGATTCTAGCGAGTAATTACTAAGATAAGACCTGTTTAGAAATTTTGTTTTTATAATATTTTTTCCTATAAGAACAAGAAAAATACGAAACAAAAATCTGCTTCTTTGAAATCCTATCGAGGGGTTCCTTCAAGTATAAGCATTTTAAAATGTTCTTTAACGTCCTAGATAATGCGATCTTTTAATTAAGAGTAACGAAGAGTATTTTTATTTCAACATATTAGGTACAAGAATATAACAATTTTTGAAAGAAAGGTCTCTTCATTTTTAAAATCCAGATTAGTAGAAAGCTGTTTCTATTAATCGGAGTGATAAAATGTTTCCTTAACTTAAAGTGAAAAAATATAGAAATAAATAGAAGAGAAACTGAAAGCTGAACTTACTTGGGTGACAAACTTTCATCAGTTTCATAGTCCAGATGTTTACTAAGGGCTTAACACTCGAGAGAATGTAAACTGTTCAAAGCTTTTAACTTACAGAAGAGAACACAATTTAAAACAAATTATAGAAAATATAGAAATGCCTATAAAAGTGATGAATCGCATATTATTGGCCTTGTGAAGCAAGCAATCCACCCACTAGCAATTATCTCGCTTCACCGAGTGGGAAAGCAACAGACGAACCTCATCAAAAGTGAACTTTTTGCTACCACTATCGACTAAATTACTTCATTGGTACAGCAAGCAGAAACAGCTAAACAAACTTGACACCTTTACTTTAACAAGGTTGTAGTCATATAATGTTTTCTTTCATCTGTTAAGCTCTTACAAAATGTTTTTGTGTACACGAGAGAATGAGGATCAGAGGGCTGAACACGAGATCTCCATGAGAAATGTTCTTGAAAGAGACAATTTTGATTTGGTATTTTAACAGCTTTCTTTGTTGAACGTGACTATAATTACTTCACGCAACAAGTGCTGGACTATTTAACTTGTTTCAACCATGAGTGCGTCGTCACGAAATTCATACTTGTTTACCTCTGCCTCTAAACTCACTGGAACTACTTATATTACTACGACTATTACTACTACCCCTGACACTACCATTCCCACCACCACCACTACAACTGCTACTGCTACTGCTACTGCTGTTACTGCTTCTATTGCTACTGCTGCTACTGCTGCTTCTGGTGGTGCTTCTGCCACTGATCGGTGGCACAGTGGATAGCGAGTCCACCCTGAGATCTGCTAAGACCCTTCTGTCGCGAATTCGACCCCCGCCACAGGCGCCCTAGCCTGACGGAAGGTTCATTCCTTGTTGTGGAATGGCTGTACACAAAATCCAAACCATACTACTACTACTACTACTACTACTACTACTACTACTATACTGCTGCTGCTGTTGCTGTTACTGCTGTTACTATTGCCAGACCATGAAAGAAAAAAAAAACAACTAGATAATATCTTTTAGCTAAAAAAGATTTTAGGGAGTGAAGTTAATGCGCCGTACAAAAGCGTTCCTGAAGACATAGACATTCAATGATCAGGTCTGAATCTGGCTCTTACAGACTGGTTGAGGCGCTCAAGGTTTTGCTCAATGTTAACTGCACTGCGTTGTTGGTTTAGAAGCAAGAATTGCCATCTACTTCTCATCATCAGCTCTACTTATTTTCTCTTAAAAGACTGCCCTCTCCAAAACAGCATCTTTATCATCGTATGTCATCGCAGATGATGTAATATTTCAGGCTGTTATATTTTAGTTTGTGGCAAACAGTGGAATGTTGTGTTCATTGTTTCTACAGCAAAGTGCTGAAGCAAATATTACTATTAGATAAACTCAGAATGAGTATTGTTCAAACGGATATATTCAATCGTGTGCAAGCAATAGCTTCCACCTAGTGTTGCACACCAAAAATGAGAAGATGCAATAGGAGTCAATGTAATGTCTAGAAAGTAACTAGGCCTAGTCTCGTACCCTGAGGTGTCACTCAGTGTCTTTCATCAAACCCCCCTAAGATTGCTGACACGCTAAAGTGAAATTGGCTGCCGACGAAAGATTTCCCACCTCATATGGTTTGAATCAGACCATTGAACATCAATAACAGTGACCTCCAACTGACTTGTATTGTAAAATGCGAATGTATGCAGCTATGCTTTAGAAAAAAGATATGCTGTTATAATTTATCTAAATAGATTCTAAAACTCCTGCCCCACCACTGTAATTGATAAATTTTGTCACTTTTATGTGCTTCAATGAGGACCCAAAGACTGGTTTTGGCATATTATGTGGACTGGAACAGACCGCATAAAAAGTCACTTTCATGTAAAATGTATTGCCTAACATACATGGATGAACTTTGCTCTTGAAAAGATACCGGTATATTTATCTCAATGGTATTTTTTTTCCCAACTTTTTGTGTTTTAATGATGCCTAAAGGTTGCCTCACAAATATTGTACCGATGTAAGATGTCTATAACTATAAATTCATTTTTAACACCTTTGCTTTGCTTGAATCCTTTGCGTTCCAAATTCGATGCATCAGATTAAATTTTCATCACGGGATCAAAGTAAGGACCCAGAACTGCAGCACGACAGGAAATTAAAAGTAGGCTTAAAAATGTGTTTAACAAACTTTTTAGGACACTGAGCTTGAAAAATTCTCTTACTTGAAAGACGTTCTAGCAAGTTGAGGAGAATGCATAAATTATAATAGCTGTGCTTTAAATTACCTATTAGTCTAAATCGTTAAGAGCAGCACAGATAGATTATATTTTGTTCAAATGTAAACTTTCTTGTACTCCAGTAAAAAGCCGATAAGGGGAAAAAGTTTAAATGGCAGTTCTTTTAATTCGAATATGTATGAATATGAGCATATATATTTATTTTTAAATAAGGTATTACATATGTTACAGGTATAATTGATTTCTATGTAGGCTTAAATATAAATATATTATATGGAACATTTGAAAGTAGATAATCAAACATGTTATCAGCTTATTGCAAAGTTTTAATGCATTGCTACAGTCTAGGATTTTTTTCTTCTCAAATATTCTCCCTTTTCTTGAAAGCATTGCTATTTTTGTTTCAAATATCTCTTTTCATCTTACATTGTCTGCTGGTCATATTGTTTATTGTAGTTCGCATAGTTGGAGAAATGGTTTCGGATAAGCGCTTTTCATGTGTGCATTTTTCTGGTTCGCCGGTTAAACTTTTTCATATGAACATAATGTTTTCAAACTTTCTTCTTTATCACAAATTTCTCAAAGTTCTAGAAGCTACATTGCCTTAAATGTTGCAATTAATGACATCAGATTAGATTAAATTGAATGTAACGTAACAAAAACAATAATAGGTAGCTAGTCTGAAGCCCAAAAAATGCCACCAATGAAGTCAGTCTCAGTAGACTTACCTACGAAAGCTAGGTAACAGCAGTATAGAGAACTACTTTATACAATTTCTTTGGTTCAAAAAATACGCCGAGAGGTCTTTTAAAAACATGTTAATCGCTAAAAGGTGTGTCATTGTTTTATTCAAAACAGCCGCACACATTATGTTTGGAAGAACTTCTACACGTTAACCACTGCCAAGTAATTATGACAATGATTAGAAGGATAATCTTGAAGAGGAAACTCTTTTGGGTAAAACTTTTATGAAATGAAGGCTAACATTGAAAAGATTGCGTCTCTATCGAAAAGTGATTAGGCTACCTTGTGTAGGAAAATTCCCAAAAGTTTATTTGGTCATATCTTTCTTTAATATAATAATGCAGGCCTAAATAGGCCTACGGTGGCGAAATAAAGCCCGATTATAAGACTAATTGAGAATAGAAAAAAGTTATCCCAGTGGCAAGTTTGGAAGTTTTTTCAACCTGCCGAAGCATAAACAAAACAAAACAAAACAAAACAAAACAAAAATTGACTGATATTATTGACGAATAATATTGCAAAATCCGTCGAGAGAGAAAGAGCAGGCTTCAGGAACATTATTTGTGTTCCCTTAATAAGAAGGCAAATTAAACTATAAATACTCATTCACAGAGAAAGATATAACACCAATGGTGTTAAGACCCTTATAGAAGTTAGAAAAAAAAAGCAATAAAATTGTGGTAGTTGCAATCATGATAGAGGTAGCAGTTAATCGTGGTGGTGGGTTGGTTTGGTTTTTGCATGTCCACAACAAGGTGATCTCAGACTTCCAGGCTTTTGACTTCCAGGCTTTTGTCCGGCCGCGTATCGGTGGGTGTGGAGGAATAACAGCCGTAGCCTTCGCAGTCGCGTTAACGGTAGGGTATGGGCAGGAGTAGCTGCAGCAACAGCAGTAGCAATAGCTGTAGTAGAAGCTGTAGCAGCAGTAGCAGAAGCACCACCAGCAGCAGCAGCAGCAGCAGCAGCAGCAGCAGTAGTAGTAGTAGTAGTAGTAGTAGTAGTAGTAGTAGTAGTAGTAGTAGTAGTAGTAGTAGTAGTAGTAGTAGCAGTAACGAATGCAGTCGCAGAAGCAACAAAGCGGCATTTGTCATAATAAAAGGTGCAGAATTACAAAAGTACCGATTAAAGACAACATAGGCCTCAAACAACGTTTCAAATTAAACCATTTAAGTTTCAAGTTTAGTATAGAACGTTGCAGTTTGTAATTCATACATTTTTTTCTCTTAACTTTTTTGTACTTACCACAATGTTTTTACTTCCATTGTTTCTGCTAACCTTTCTGAACAATCAGTTGAACTATCTTATACCTTTTCAATTCGACTCAAGTTACAATGAGGTTTTTTTTTTTTTTAAAGAGGCTTTACGTTGTAACTATTATTTATGTCACAATTCTAGAATCAGATTGGCAAACATTATTATCTCACAATCAAAAATCATTTGTGTTTTTGTTCTACACCTTTCTTCAGAATTATCTGTTATCGTGCAAACTTTCTTTGTAAGCCTGAGCGATAAGCTACATGAATAAACTTGAGACCTCGACTAATCACTTTCAGTATGATGGGATGCATAACTAATTTCAAGATAACGACTATGTTAATGGACTTAGGTTATTGTTAGTCAGCCAAGAGACAAAGCCACCGTGGTGCGTATAGAGAGGAAATATGTCTCATTGTAGTCCAAATAAACGCAACACTTTTAGCCCGAAAACGTGTATAAACGAATCGAAAATGACAAGGCAGATTTTAATTGCTCGTATCATCTTCGTATTATCGCACTAAATATTTTACTGTCTGTAGCTGTCTGTGCATTAGATATAAAAGAGATCTTAAAATAAAAATAAAAAAAAGATATCGAAAGAAATGTTCTATAGATGAAAATAAACGGAAGAAAAACGTTTCTCTTCTATTTAAAAAATGACACCGTGCTTATCTCAACGTGAATTCGCATGCATTACCTTAACGCTTCGTTTCACATACCTTTAACGTTATTTTCACAGTCTTTACAAGCTCATGGGTATCTTTAAGGGGCAAGCAAAACTGGGTTATTATCAACAAATTTGAGTGTCCTAAGAGTCATTATTAAAGAACGTAGATAAACTAACGTAATGAAACCTTCGGCTGCGTTGGTATCCTTAACCTCGGCAATCAAAGACGTGTTGTCAGTAAGGCGTGAAGAAGACTGTGTGTACTTTCAGGCATTGCTTAAGATAACTTTGCTTTTCAGATATGACGCTCTCAAGTACTTAGCAGTTAATTAAGAGTAATAAAAATATCTTTGAACTCAGATTATTCTTTTGGCACTAATCAATCATTGAAATCTTTTGTTTTAACCGATATATCATTCTCTAGATCTTTTTCATGTGTATGTTTAAATAGACAGGATACTTGACAATAATAATCAACTATATTCTCATCATTATTATCATCATAGTCATTTTTACTTTAATATGATAATAATAATAATAATAATAATAATAATAATAATAATAATAATAATAATAATAATAATATATTATTTTTATCATTCTTCTTCTTCTTCTTTTTATTATTATTATTATCATCATTATCATCATTGGCGTCATTATTATTATTATTATTATTATTATTATTATTATTATTATTATTATTATTATTATTATCATTGTCATTGTCGTTGTTGTTGTTGTTGTTGTTGTTGTTGTTGTTGTTGTTGTTGTTGTTGTTGTTGTTGTTGTTGCTTTATTATTGTTATTCTATCTGATCTTCATTACTGACTCAAATTGCCAAATATTTTCTTTTTGTGTATTGTTTGTGACTGTTATTTTTAGGAAATAGTTTAACAGTTTAGTTTTTCGAATTTTACAAAAAATTTTTTTCTTTTTATTTATTTTTTTTGTTATAGTTTTCCAAAGTACTACAATGTTTATGTATAGATAGGATAACATTGCTTCGAAATATGTTCATTTCTCACAAGAGGATTACTATGAGTCTGTCTTTGATCATGGCAACGACCACTCAAGATAAGAGGGCAAAGTTAGGGTGAAATGCCATGTGACATGTTTAGTCATCGTTGTTTTGACCTGTAGCATTAAGTAAACACACCAGACTAACACTCAAAAGGCAGTTTTTAATTAGATCTTAGCCCTTTGTCCGCTCTCTGCCTCGAACTTTTCTCGTTTGGACACATAGTTACTATTTGTTTTTTAAATCGATTTTTTTCATGGAGACTATTTTTACAACACGTTTTAAGAGTATTTTGTTTGATTGGGAATTCCAACCAAAGTCTTGCTATGAGTACTTTGCAGGGTTTAGCCCAATTAATTTATGTGCCATCGGAATTGATCACTTGCTTAAAAAAAAACAGCTACAAACACTTTCCCCAGCTATTGAGCTTCTAAGATCCTGGGGAAAAAAGATTCTAGGTGACTTACGAATCAAAGACTTATGTTCCTCGCGGAAAAAAGGATAATATAATAAACACGTATTCCTAGCCTGCATAGTGATAGGAACTGTGTACAACTTGGTTGTATGAGCAGATTAAAGCATAGCAGGAGAGCACAGATATTAACCTATTGTTGGCGACATGGTGTTCTATAGACCACTATAATGGCTATTGTTCTCACGTGCCCTGACCTGAAACTGTGCACAATTACAGGCAACTATTTTTCAACTATCTCCCTCTCTAAAGGGGGTTATTAATTGTTTATCTTTTCTTATGTTCTTATGACCCATTTTTCAAGTTCTCTTTATTAGCTTTTTTCTTTGTCTCTCTCTGCACTTTTTTGCCCTCTATTTTCCAAGCGCGAGATAAAATGATAGTTCCTCACTATGAATAAAGTGACCCCATAAACTGCACTACTGCACTACTGCCACTTGTTGATCATACTGCATAATTCATCTTCCAAACCTGATTTCTTTCAGCATCATCCTATTTGCATTTTTTTTTTTTTTGTCGCTATAAAACTTTTGATTTGATGCAGCCAGAGCTTCTGCATTTGATTTCCTTTTGACTCACATCATTGATTAGTTATGTTTGCCTTCTTCATTATCAGTTTTGCATCTTTCTTCCACCAAACCTAATAAATTTTTATTTATCCATTTTTTATGCTCCTCCGCCACCTTTTTGGGAAAATTTTTCTCTATGTCTTAAGTGACCTATTCATTTCTGACCATAATTCTTCTACCTCTGAGATGTTGTTTAGAGTCTCCTATTTGTTTTGCACAGCTACAGCAGTTTGTCTCACAGCTTTCAATCAAATTTTAAGTAGATTCATTTGGAATTAAGGATTTGACTTTTGCCTGCTTGAATTTCATAAGTTGTATTTTAAATTTACAAATGCCTGGAGTATGGTCTGAATCACAGTCGGCTCCTGGCAGTGATTTCGATGTTTTAATGGCGCGTCAGAATAGTTTCTGAATGAGAATATAATCTACTTTGTTTCTATTCCTATCACCAGGGCTCTTACATTTTGTATAGGACAGTTTTGATGCCAAGTTTTTGTGAGGGTAAAATCATTGATTAGGCACCATTTAATTAGCTTATTCCAACGTTCATTTACATCTACTTTCATTCCCAACTTTAGCATTGACATTTCCCATTATTGGACTTAAATATTTCAAAAGACCAGTGAAAAGAAAGAGGGAAAAACGAATTTGAAATGCTTTCTTCTTCTAAAAAGTGTTATATACGAGATCCGAATACTTAGGCCTGGTTTTAAACCCGGGTGATGAAATTTGTGCACAAACCTATAACCGATTAAACACATAATAAAATCCTAATATTAATCCCCTTAACTGAAATGAAACTTTTAGATAAACTTACAAACTTAGTCACTATCTCTACAGCAGTCTTGTCGAAAAGCGCCCGATTGTCGACAATTTTTTCTTTGTTTCTTTTTGCTACATGTTCGATCCAGTTATCTGATACATAAGTTTTATTGGTGCGATCGTTGGCAAACCCACCCTGGCATCTCCAGGAACCTCCTTGTTGCTGGTTCGATGGTTTTTCGTCTCTGGAATTGTTTTGCTTTCTGATATTCTAGTAGCCTACCTTTGGCTCACGAATATCTTATTTTATTTTTCTTTTCGACGATAGAGTTAATAAGATTCCATTAAACACCGCGTCTGTTTTATTTTATATAATTTACATTTTCTGTGCAACGCCACCACTTTAATAGGTGCTACATTTTGCTTGGTTGCTTATTTAATAATAGCGGTGATGACTACTGCCTCGAGTGTAAAATGCCCTCTCTTGGGGTATTTTATTTAATTTTTGTTCCAAATGTCAGACTTAGCTTTGCTTTGTGATTATGAAGATCTGACAATTGTTTCCGCATTCAGTTTAATTAATGTAGAATGGCCCCTCTTCGCAGTGTCACGTGACTTGGGGATTCGTATGTTGTTAATATAAAAAAAATAAGACAATTAAGTTTGCTATTGGTGCTCAAGAAATTCTACTTAAAACTCTGACTGATTCAAGAGATGCACATCACTAAGTCCTAATACAATCAGAAAATATCTAATACGCTATTTTGAAAGTACCTTTTAGCACAATTTGATCGTTTCGAAACCTACATTTTTTGCCTAACTATTTTATATACACTTTTCTGTCTAGCAGGCGAAATTTCAAAGAAATATCTCTATGTCCTGCTTTTGACAATTTTTTTCCATTCCCTGTCTCTCTGTTTCTTCATCTTGCTATCTACTCATCATTTCACACATTCTCTCTGTCTCTTGTTTTCTTTCTCTCATACAGACTTTTCCTTTTTCTTTTCCTCTTGCCCCCTCCATCTTCTCACTTCCTGTCGTTTCTTTTCGTTGCCTTTTTCTTCCAAGATCTGAACATAACTTGTTTCTAGCTTCTAGCGGATGTCCTACACGAGGATGAATCATTCAAAATATACTATATATAACTAGCAAATCTCGAATCAAAGAAATGAACTTTTTCTAAAGCGCACAATAAACGTAACATCATCTACCATTTTAGTTACTTTCCTTCCCATTTATGTAGCCTTAAATAATCAACACACACATACGACCATACACACAAAATAATAAGACAATGGTTTCCTTTATTCATTGACCTGCATCCATTGTGAATTGTTCTGACTGCTCTTGCGAACTACAAGGAGAACAAAACGGAAAAAATCACACCATTTTTCCTCTGCAAAGTCAATTGAGAAAAAAAAACAAAACAAAAACAAAGGGACCAGGAGAAATTTAGAAGGAATTTTATCAGGCCAAGCCCACTTAAAGGCCCAGACAATAAACTTGACAATATTATGACCCGCGAATAAACAAAATCAGTCATATAAACACTTAATAATATTGCCTTTTCTGATGAAGGAAAAGCAAAAACAACCACTGTAGTTTTCTTCGTCAAGACAGATTGGAAAGATAAGGAATCAATTTGATCTGTTAATAGACTTCCAAGAAAGAGGCTCAAGTTGCGACGCTGAAATATATGTAGATTGAACGTTTCGAATAATTGATTAAAAAAAAAAAGTGTTAAGCCATACACAATGATTAAAACGATCTTCGTCAGATAAATCTAAAACCAAAATTTAGTAACTTCTGAGACCATGCTACTGTGAAAGATCAAGAGGGTTGATAAAATAGGAGTAATAAAGGAGGGAGTAACATTGAACTAGTCTTTAAATCCCGGTTCTGACTAAAAAAATACAAAAACTAGCAGTGGCTAGTTTCGCATTAAGATCATCTGATTCGAAATATTGAAGTCATGCTTTGCGCGACATTTTCCAGCACCTCAACTAAAATGTAAAAAAAAAATAAAGTGAGTCCCACACTTAGTCCAAGCATCGGGGAATCAGGAATAGGGTCCTGATTGTTCTTGGCATACGGCATTATAAGGTAGTTTGCCATTGGTTTCCTTGCCGCTTGGCTACCCATTTTAGTGCTAGGTGGACACAGAAGAGCAATGAAATATTGATTCGGCCCGGACTGAAATTCGAACCTCGGACATCCGATTGGTAGCCAGCTGCCCTACCAAATGAACCACCGCTCCCCCTAAACTGAAATATACTTCACTTTATTTCTCTACTATGAAACTGTGCAAATGATTTCTGAGGCAAGCCTACATGCACTGTACGTTTTTCTATATTTTTTTAGTAAAGAAGTCCAAAGGCTTAACGCTTCAGTATATACGTTATGTTGTTCCCTCTTTAAAAGTAAGTTTAAGTTGGCAGTTGTATATTTAAAAAACCTTATCGTTTACATTATAATCAGAAGTTAATGTATTCTAGGTTTAATAATGAACAATAATGGATTTCTCCATTCGACATTTACTTCACTTGCTCTTGTCAAATTGATAAGACCATTTTGTTTCCAAAAACACCATGGAAAGACAAGAACTACAAATAAAAATGAATTTAAAATGTATAATTTTCACCACAATTTTTATTGACAACATAAACAAGTTCTCCAAACATCTGTACTGTGTGTTCCATGATCCAATACTGTTTACAACGAAACTGGTAGTGAGGTTATAAAATGAATTTCAGAAAAGTACACTAACGTTAATTCCTTATGCCACAAGATAAATTTAATTTTAAAAAAATACTTGTCCCAAAATCCCACTTGTCATGGCTACTTCATTATCTTGGGGCGTCGATGGCACAGTGGCTAGCGAGTCCGCCCTGAGATCTTCAGGGACTCTTTTGTCGCGGGTTTGAGCCCTGCCACCGACGAACCTGGCCTGACGGAGGGCCTGAAAGCCCGAGATCACTTTGTTGTCGACTGGCTAAATACAGAAACTAACTAAACTTAATCTGTAAAACTTGGACCACACATATTTAAAATCGAATTCATCTTAAATAATGAAAAGTATTAATCAAAATTAGTATTACTTTAAAACAACGGTGACACAAATTATCTGGAATCAGTAAGACCCTTAAAGCAATTTTCATCAAAAGAAATAATTATCTACTTATTACAGTCCATAGATCTTGGCTCAAATGAAATGTGTAACAAACAAAGCTCTTTTAATAAAAATTGACATGTAATTTCGTGTAGGCGTATCTTAAAATAAAACATAATCCACCTCAGAGAGCTATGAATGGTGACATTCATCATATCATCTATTTTAATCATCAATTTTTTTAAATAGACATAATTTTAGAATGGCTTGCAAAAAATATCTTTAAACAGAGTCTGTCACACAGTGACAACACCAGTGATAATAAATATTCATATTTTTACAATTTAATACAGCATTTTCTTATTGATTGATACAAACGATAAATCAACCCATATACTTTATTATTTACATAATGTTAGCATTCTAAAATTAACAAGGAAAACTTTTACATTTACAAAGTGTAATCTGTGATGTTCTTATCTGATTTAAAAATCTTATTGATGATTATAGGATTTTAACTTCTAAATGACTAGCCATTTAATATTGCATTTTATACAAGATCACAACAGCTCTGTGTGTTAATCAAGGGGAATATCTGCTACAAAAATATCCAACAAAAGCATGTAATCAAAACGTGTTCACACTTTTTTGAGCATCATTTAAATTCAAATACATAAGTTTTTTTTTTTTGTTTTTTTTTACAAGATTCGTTATTGGAATGTACAGAATGCATCGAAAATGTTTTATCAGCCACCTTAGTTACAAAAATACTAACAGTGCTTATGCGAGAGCAGCCATCAAAGCGTGATAACTCTAACAGGTTCATGGAATGTTTATCAGGAGGAAAAAGAGAAATTATGGTCCTTTACTGTTGATAAAACACCAACGATTCTATTGGGTTTCTCTGTAAATCTTATCTTAAACCTTAACACTTATCCTTACCGACAAGAATGCCTTAGGCCTGACTTATTCGCTTCGGAAACAGTGCCTCCGTGTTAAAGATATTCATTGTCGGCAATAAACAAGACTGCTTTCAGATTGTTTCTGTTTTTATATGTTAGTTTGTCAGAGCTGATAAATGAATAAATAAAAAAAAATAATAAGAGGAAACAGGCGAACGGATAATCACGCTGACATTTCATTCCTTATTACAAATAGCAGTTTCGGGAGTAACGGTGAAGAAGTACATGGCCATCAGGAGGAGATAGATGAAGACTACAATGGACCCTGCAGAAAATAAAAAAAAATACAGTGTTACCAATGCGAAGTATTTCATGCTATCACTCTGGCTATGAATAAGTTCATCGCGCTCAGCTTAAAAGTTTTAGGAGCCAAAAGCCTCAGATCACAAAAGTGCCGAATGGGCTACATGAAAACGTCAGTGTAGGCCTACTTATAATAATTAGAGTATGATTAAAATAAAACACTCATCATTGAGATAATTAAGGGACGTAAGTGCTTTTAATTTCGAGGATATCTACACGGACAGCAAAAATAGAGTTGTTTTTCGTCTATGTTATACTCATAATTTTCTTTTAAGGCTGCAAAATTCATGTTCTAAGCCGTTGTGTTCTTGGACTGCTTAGGTAAACACTAGAGTTCAAAATACAATTACTTATTTTATTCTACAGCTGTGATCAAGCTCCGTTTAAAAAATTGTTAATGGTTATTACTCTCTCAATTATCCTAATCTAATGAACAAACATAATAATCCTATCTCTTCTAGTTGAAGAGATTTTTTTCTGTTCATGGAGCAATTAAAAACAACGTTTAATTAATTGTAACTGATTGTTTGTGATGAAAAAAACCTCTATTGTATTTTAACTTATATGTAATCAATTTTGCCTTCACGTCATTAAAAGAGATCACGCTGAACAGAAGATTTCGAGATAGCTCGGAAAACTCAAACGTATTTTTCATGTCAGGCAAACAAACGATTTTTCAAAGATCATCAGGAGCTAATTCTGGTCCAAATTCCATCGATTTTATATACAAAGCAATTGAATCCACTTACATAAGTGCATGATATACGATTCTCGATCTTTTAAAGGCTTTCAAAGACTAAAAAATTTTAAGCATGAATAAGCCAAGCGGCCTAGAGTTATTTTTGCCGCCCTATATCTGTACCTTGTCCGCCCTTCCTATGAGTTTTGTTGAGGGTCTATAAATAGATCAAGTTTCTCCACTTTATCTCGAAATAACTCGAATATTTCGATTGATTAGAGAGAAATTTCATTTTCTTTGATACCAAAAACAAAAAGTATGTTTTCTTTGAAGGTATTAAAAATTAAGAAATGTCATGCTATGTTTATACACTGCTAAATCAATAAGATGTTTTAAAGGGATATGGTTTCTTTTTCTTGATTACATTTTACAACTAAATGCTCGATACCTTACCTTGAAAATAATCGCTTTTACCATCCATGAAGACGTAATTGATGATAATAACAGCAAAGATCACTGCCCACAAGTGTATATCATTAAAAATTCCATCGAAGCCAAGGGGCTGCAAAAGAAGTACCATGTCAATCAATGCAATAAGACACCTTTCAAATTTCATAAAATATCTTCTTACTTTACGGTTGCTCTTCTATGTTTATGATAACTAGCAAGTTACCAGTTCTACGAACGGTTAAAAGGGACTATGATTAGATAGAGAAAATTACACTGTCAAATTCAGACGTAAATTACTCTAGAGATCTAGATCTAGAAATCTAACCTTATCTTCTATTTATATAGGAGCTAAGCTGAAACGTGTAATATCTATACAAATTTTCGTTGATTAGAAAAACCTCTTAGATCTAGAGGTTTTAACAGGCCAATTGCCGCGGGATTGAAAACAAAAAAAAGAAGAAAAAAATATTAATCGCATGCTCAATGAGGTGCAAAAAAGGTTTTAAAATGTCGTTCTTTTAATGCATAAAACAAAATCGGGATGTAAAAATTCTATTCAAATTAGAGTCATGGTCGATTGGGTAGTCAATAGATTCGAATTGGGTCTAGATCTAGAAACCGAGATCGATAAAATGATTCTGTCAGATTCAGACGTATATCACTCTAGATATCTAGAAATTAACCCTGATGGAGCCTCATGGGTAGTTTTCGCAGAGAAATGTGACATCACCAGATTTGTGGCTGATAAAATATGTACCTGCTATAATCATATTGTTCCGCATGCTTAATAAAGTTTGAATAGGGTTATAAAGTGTCGTTAAAAACAACTTCAGGATTTTAAAATATACCCACATGAAATGGCAGATCTATATCTATATTTTTGTGTATTTTATTGACACCCCACAGAAAATTTGTATCGGCGTTACACGTTTGAGCTTAGCTTCATTATAAGATATAAGGCTACATTGATTGACGGAACCTAACTATTCTCCCTAATGTTAGAGACTGAATGTGAGATATTTGATAATACATGAATAACACTAAACAATAATTCTACTGCCCTTTTACTTTTGCTCGTATCACATAGATTTATGGAACTCCTTAGTGTTCAGTCGTGATATTTGAGGCTGAATATGGCATGTTCGATAATGCTTAAAAAACATCATTCTACCGCTCTTTAACTTTTATGAGTATCACATTGGTAAGAGTTCGGTCGTTACAATAGAGCCTGGATGTGGGATGTTCGATTATACATAAATAACACTAAATAATCATTCCACCGCTCTTTAATTATTGAAACTATCACATAGATTGATGGAGCACCGTTGTATACTGTCGTGATATTAGAGGCTGAATGGGGGATGTTCGATAATACATAAATAACACTGAATAATCATTCTACCGCCCTTTAACTTTTGCTTGTGTCACATATCTTACTCCTGCCATTACAAATCGGAGCTACAAAAAGTTTAGGGCTATCACATTTTTTTTCAACCAAATATTGAGTGTCAAGAATAAAGATTTGGATATACTCACATAAATCAGATTAGCGAATACAATAATGGGCAGCTGTACCATGCACACCTGTATAGCAGCTGCGCTTCCTATCTCGATACTTTGAACCAAAATTAGGGAATAAGAAACAGTTGAGACATCGTTAAAAACATAACTTCAAGCACATAATATGTCGTTATGTGATGTTGAGATAAGAAGCGGGCAAGGGAAGGGGAGAGAGGAATTGAGAGAGTGAAAAAATGGAAAAAAATACGGCATATAAATCGTTACTTTTTTAGACTACAGATAATGAAACAGCATAAATAAATCAATTATCAAAATTGGGTTGGCTACTTTATTTTAAAAAAAAATGACATTTTGTTTTCTTTTTACTTAACACAATTATCCAAAAACAGTACGTTGATGGTGGGTGCTCACCCTAAATTCACGTTATTCTGCAAGGCAAACTGAACGCCATTCACAATTTCCGGTAGCATAGACACGATGGACAGCAAGGTCACGCCTACAAAATACTGAACCAAACAGAGGAAAAAAGCTACAGTGAACAAAACTTATAAGGAGAGAAATCTGCAAAGACCATTTTTCTCTTAGTCTGTCTTACTCCACAATAGGAACTTCATTGTCTTTCTCTTCTTCACTGCATCCTTTACATTAATCTATCTTTTTTTCTATCTTTCTCTTTCTCCATTCCTCTCTCTCTCTCTCTCTCTCTCTCTCTCGTTCTCTCTCTTTCTTCGACTTCTCTTTTTTTTTCACTAAGGACCATTCTTCGTCCTAATTAGTGGCTAAATCCGCTGTACTGAACACAATGTTGTCTCTTCGGGTTAATAAAAACTGAGGGCTTTGTAGATAATCTGCCATAATTGTACAATGAAAACAACACACCAAATATATCCTACGTAATGTTTTTCAGAGAAAAAATTGTGCAAACCAATTCTTACTTTCAGACTCGCACATTCATGAAATGAAGAAGCTAAATCTCTCTCTTACCTCTGACATTTGTGTCACCTTAAGAAGAGGTGCTATGTTGTCGGCTATGAGATCAGAACTCAAGGAAATCGCTGTGACACTAAACAAAAGAATGACCGTACTTTTTGCCCTTGACCACTGGGCATGCGCGTGATGAGCTCCAGCACCTTGAACACATACAGATTAAAACATTGTCAGTAAATCATGATTTTGAATTTTCAAAGATAAATTTAAAATATTGGCCCTTAATCTAACTTAAGTTTTGGATTGATTTCAAACGTAAGACAGGTTATACAATGTGTGCAAAAGACGAAAAGAAAAGATATGCAAGTAAATACACCATATTAAAGACCTCAAGTAAATAAACGACTTATTGGCAACATAAAGTCATGTCAATAAAACACTGAGGAACAGGTTGTGCCTCACAAAGCTCATTCGATCATTGTTTTCTACAATTTATTCTAAAATTCTAAAAAAAAACCCGATGTTTTTATGATTATAGAATGATCCGATTCTGTCTAAGGTCAATATGAAACTCACCCTCCTCTCTCTGCAGCTTCTCAAAGTCTTCAAACACGTCGGCCGTGTGAGTCTTCATGTAGAAGATCAGGCCGATGAAGTAGGAGAGCGGGAGGATGATGGCGCAGGTGTACAGTAAAGGTTGGATGTGATTGTGGAACAGAGACAGGTCTTCGTGAGGGGCCACCTGGTAAAGAATATATACACAAGTCTTCGTAAGGGGCCACCTGGTAAAGAATATGTAGACAGGTCTTCGTAAGGGGCTACTTGGTAAAGAATATATACACAAGTCTTCGTAAGGGGCCACCTGGTAAAGAATATATACACAAGTCTTCGTAAGGGGCCATCTGGTAAAGAATATATAGACAGGTCTTCGTAAGGGGCCACCTGGTAAAGCATATATACACAAGTCTTTGTAAGGGGCCACTTGGTAAAGAATATATAGACAAGTCTTCGTAAGGGGCCACCTGGTAAAGAATATATACACAAGTCTTTGTAAGGGGCCACCTGGTAAAGAATATAGAATTTAAGAAGATACGTCTCACTTTAAAACGTTTCACTCACATATCGACATTATAGCTGAATCCAGTTTCTTTTCAAGGTAAAAATTGCTTTTTTCATTGAATAGATTTAAAATTAGAAAATTAATTTTACGTTCTTACACAGTGATAGGAATCTTTAGAATTACTAGGTCTATGATAGGTTTTACATGAAATCTTTGAGGGCGTAATGTTGGAGGTGTTCAAGATTGTGTACGGGAATTGGAAAAATTCAAAGAAGGACATAGAGGTTAAGAAATTTTTAGTGTGGAAACAAGGTAAGGGCTTTGTCTCTTTAACAACTTTCAAATCCTTTTTGAATAGAGTATTGTTAAATCATTGCCGTATTCATGATACAGATGTGATCAAGCACTAACAATACTAAACAACTGCTCTCCCTCTTTGTCTCATGCATCAAAATAATCCCTGAAAGGTGGCCGATTCGGGGAATCATGAAAGTTGAGAACAAGCTCGTCTCAATGCGAGGACAAAAAAATGCATTACTTTGATGTCAATTGTTTAGGAGTAATATAATAAATATTGTGCGTAATATATATGATGTGTATGTTTATATTATGGCAGAAGTATCGGCAGGAGCGAGAAAAACTTGTAGTTGTAGTTTCAGTAGTAGGATATAAAGTTAATATTAAGGAAAAATGAGGATGGGCATAAGATTTTGAAATAGTTATGCTAATTTATCGTTCTTAAGATGACACATACGGAAAGGAGCACTAGACAAATCAACTTACTGAAACCGTTTTGCAGCCAGTACATAAAAAGCCGGTCTCGTTGAAGAACGTAGTGTTTGTTTTGTTCAAATTGACGCACCTCTCGCATTCCAAATTGCCGTAAATCTTGGAGAATATGGTAGGAGCAAACACACCTGGAGGACAAGGAGGAGTTTCTTCAACTAAATATTAGCATTTTTATTCATTTACATTTATGGCTTAACAGATGTACTAATTTTGTTTTGTTTTTACCGAGCGAGAAATCGAGACAGTTTCTAAACTAGATACTATATACAACGATATTTTTTTTCTGCGCCACTATTCTTCTTTAGCTTGAGGTAAAACAAAAAAAAACAATGTCTACAAATTTTGTGATGTGCTGTGTTTGTGGAACTTCACTAGGGAGTTAAAGTGGTGCTCTTTATGAGGATTTCGAGGTTTCTGAGATTCTGATGAAGAACGTATCTTTGAAAAGATTCAAACCAAAGACATTACAAATGTAGGACTTTTACTCCCAATTTGTGTGAAATTAATGGCGTCACATTGAGGTAGCCAAGATCAGAAACTGTGCTTTTACATTGCAGGTGAGTTATGTCAGATCTTGGCATTTTAGCGCAGCCGGTGTATTTGCAATGGTTGAATATTTACTAGGAGAACAATCATGATTAGAATTATTGTCTGTTTTGCAATTAAAGCCATAATAAAAAAAGCAATTCATTGCCCATTTTAAAGTTCTTTAGAAAAAAAAACCGCTGATTTATCTTAATTTGCAATGATTTCTTATGTGCTCTAACTGATTTTCATAGGAAACCAAAATGCATAAAGCATACAATAGTTATCGGATAATAAAAAATAAGATAAAACGGGAAAGAAAGAGGAGGGAGGGAGAGAGACAGAGAAATAAAGAGACAGAGACAGTCAGAGAGACAAGGGAAGAGAGAGGGAGAGAAAGAGAAAGAGAGAGAGATAGATAGATAGATAGAGAGAGAGAGAGAGATCTATGGTAAAAATATTGAATCGTAAGTTTTGTGTCCTTCATATTAGAAACTTACAATATTCCCTCATTATGTTATACCAGCCTGCCTTTTTTTTCTGTTTTTTTTTTTTTTGTAAGTATCGATAAGTGTGTCAGGTTAGTTGCGTTACCTATGACAGCGACGAAGAGCAAAGAGGATGAAACGTTGGCGGAACGTGGGTTGAAGTTTTGCCTGCGATATTTGATGCCTCCAATAACCATTGAGAGACCCTGTCAAATGGGTACGAGTATAATGAACAGTTCACACTATGAATGGCTTAACATCATGAAACATTCTTAAATTTTAGGTATAGTAATTCACTTAGAGATTCTGAAGCAGCAGGGTGAACTCACGGGTAAAATACATATAGTTTTGATAATTTTTCATTGCATTGGGTGTGTATTTATTGGTTTCAAAGCACTTTCGTCACCCAGACTTGGTGTTTAATTGCTATACTAATTATGCTGTCGATATATAGTAAAACTGAACCAATGGAGAAGTGTTTGATTAATGAATTTCATTTCTACGAAAAAAGAAAAAAAATTCCTGTGTTTATTGGGTTTATGACTGATTCATGCTAGAGAAGAGCTGAAAAGGAGGGCTAGTAATTGTTATCGATATTGAAACACTTACTGGAACCAAGAGAATGCAACACAGTATGGTACCTGAAACAGAGGAAAGAGTTCTTTAGATCAAACTCATCAGGTTTTAACAAGCGAATCTTGAGAAAAGTAATCCAAACATAAATAAACAAATACTACTCTCCTTTATTTCTCAAGAATGGTTTGTATTGAGTTAAAGACTAACGATCGATTTGGCAGGTACTTTCATCTAAGAGACGTGGCTGTTTCAAAATTAAATTAACATCTCCCAGTTTTCTGCGGAAGGGAATTGTCCCTTTTACCTGTGAGAGACGCCTTGACCAGCTCATTGTAGCAAGTCTCCTCCTGATCTACGCCTCTTTTGAGCATGATGATGAAGAGAATGACCTCCACCATAGAGCCGAAGGTTGCGTTAAGGATAGCACCCACGGCCAGACTGCTCTGCGCTGAGATACTATAGTGAAAAAAAATTGAAAATTAAACAGAGCTGAGACTAGGAATATTCAGTATAATCCAAAGGTTGTGAATGCTTCTGCTATGGCTTTTAATCTGAATATCTGTTTTTAAACGACCACCTTGGTTTAAAGGTTCTACAGTTATAGAAACCTGATATTTCTCAGCAAAATCAACAATTGTGTTTGCTATTGTTTTTGTTGTTAACAAAGTCAAATCGACTCTCCAGTTTCCTGGATGTAAGCGGCGGTGCTCTGTAGACCTATCAGGCTTCCGTAGAGCCTCTGGCTCATGGCAATGGTAGTCTGGCCAGATCTTTTCCCGGAGCGCCACTTTGATCGGACAGAACTGAAGCCAGGGCTCCGTCGTTTGCCTCCAGGCTTGCAGCAGCAGTGGTCAGTGTGGCCAATTTTCATTATGTTGAAAAGTTGGTGTTTCGGGCGGTTGCGGCAACAATAACTTCTATTCTTTATTGAATTAACCATTTAATGTATAAATTAACAAAGGATTATTAACTGTACACACTTTATGAATGAAGAAAATTTCAAAGTGAATGCTCATAGTCTATCCAATGCGATATTAAGACAAGGTTTCAGGCCGGAACACCAGTGGTGAGCTCCCACTTGCGAGGAAACGACTACCTACTGTGCAATCAAAATTTTAGATGAAAAAAAAGAAAAAACACTTGAGTGGGTGGGAGTGGGAAAGCTGGACTGGAACGTTGTCCATTTTTTTGTTAAACAATTGCCCATGCTTCAGTTGTTGTTTTACATTATCCTACATACTTATCCTTTGCCTGTTTACTTATTCCTCCTTCTATCCTGCAAACTTGTTGTTTTTGTCTTTGTCAATAAATGACATTATCATAAAATCATCCTCTTTAAAACATAGCCAATCAAATATGATTACGCTAAAAGGTTTACCTTGTGATGGCCATTCCAATATAATAGGTCACGGGCAATATAGATAAAATCCCCAATATACATTTCTGGAAAAAAAATAAATGATGTAAAAATAGTATGAGAGAGAAAGAAAAGGAGCGACAGAGATACAAATGTATGAACTTAAAGAATAGTAAGAAAAATAAAGAGAGAGATAAAGCGAGATACAAAAGAGAAAGAGGCAGTAAAAGAGAGAGAGAAAGAAAGAGAGAGAGAGAGAGAGAGAAAGGGAGAGGGAGAGAGAGAAAGAAAAAGAAGGAGCGACAGAGAGACAGATGTATGAACTGAAAGAATAGTAAGAGAGATAAAGAGAGAGAGACAGCGAGATACAGAAAGAAAAAGAGACAGTAAGAGAGAAAGAGATAGAGAGACAGCGAGATACAGAAAGAGAAAGAGACAGTAAGAGAGAAAGAGAAAGAGGGAGAGAGAGAGAGAGAGAGAGAGAGAGAGAGAGAGAGAGAGAGATCCGCAAAAACTAGTTTATTTTACATTTTGGGTGGTTTATATGCAACTGTCAAAAAGTTTTTCAAATCTACAGGAAACAAAAAAAAATTTACAAAGCATATAGTAACCGAATTCAATATCACATTGAGTTGGGTCTCACTTAAGGCAAATGCTCTGAAGATTATGGTGGTTTTTTTTAGTTTGTATACATGCAATATGCACACGAGATTTATTAAATATTTCTGATACATGAAAATGAGGCACGAGCATTAGAGGTCTAAAGTCTGTTATTTATTGGAAAACGTCGACATTCTTTACAGAGTGAAAACTGATCATGTGAAGTATATGTCTATGGTTGGCTTTAGCAGACATAATAACATATTATCTATAGCCTGCACTCAAAAAATACCTCAAGATCGATCATTATAATTTTTACAACTATGATGGTTTTTGTTGTTGTTTTTTTTTCTTTTTTTTGTTTTTTTTTTCTTGAGTGTCATTCACAGCTAAGAAAACACAGATGATTAATTGATGGACTGTGGTGACAAGATGCAAGATGCGTTATGATGTGTATCTTAATTACTACCATATTACCCAAAACTGTGGTGACAAGATGCAAGATGCGTTATGATGTGTATCTTAATTACTACCATTTTACCCAAATCTAGAAGTATTGTATTTCGAGTTGCGCAAAAGTTCCATCTTTTTTTGTTTGCTTGTGTTATTAGATGACATGGTATATTTCTATTGTTACTTTATACAAACTAGAGGGAAGTTTAGATGAGGCAAATACTCACCGATATAGGAGCCGTCATTTCATGCTCATCGTCAACAAATCCGATAATAATGGAGATAATGACGAAAACGAGCAAGTCTATTTGAAGTTAAGGAGAGAATTTGCCAAAGATTTTTGTTTATTATTTAAGAGAGATAGAAGCGCTAGGATAAGCCTAGGCGCCATGAAATCTGCTAAACCTTTTTTTTTTTTTTTTTAAACTTTTTGCGAGTTCGAACCTTTTTATGGGTGAATACGTGTGTGGCCTTATCTCTCAGCCCTCACCCAGCCTGCTGGTGCAAAAAGCTTGATACTACAAAAGTATTAAGAAAGTTTTATCAATCGAAACCAAATGAAATTGCCACTATATTTCACATGCTCATGTACGTCTCAACTTGCTTTGCCTGTTATAGACCATTTCGGCAAGATAATATACAATACTTAATGACTAGAGAAAAAGATTTTTAAAACAACTTTGGTTTATGATATTGATAAGGATTGCTCTTATGTGTAAAAGTTCTGCCGGTCCAATTTTTGGAAACTTCAACGTGAGGTGTGATGAAGCCTTTCCGTTTAAATTCTTAGTTATTTAGAACATATGAGTCAGTTTGTATCTTCAAACAAAAGCAGATGAAGGATACTGGCCAAAATGACATTGACACCATCCAGTGTGTACTTGCAGTAGCTAAGGTTGAAACTTTCGTTGGTGTACATGACCAGGTTACTGTACCGTCCATCTTCATTCTGAAATACCGACACAAAATAGGCCCACAAAGATGTTTAAAATAAAATATCAATTTACTTACTGAACACACGTATGCAAGTACAATCGTGCAAACAGTCTCTTAAATTGTGCAAAGTTGAAAATAACAATAACGAAGGAAATGTTTCCTCATTGAAAGTTATTTCTTAAATTTGGAAAGAGACAAAATTCTATTTTCATTTGTTTTATAATTCCGTTCTCTTCATGCTGTTGTCATTCATATTTTACTTTGTATTCCTTCACCGAATCTCTTGTATTGTTATGATTTGGCTTTCCACATTTAGAAACGATCGTTTTGAATATAGGGAAGTCCTTGCTTCAATACTTACAGTTATGCTCTCTGCCGAGTCTTTGATTTTGATATTTGCGGGTGGTATGAGCAGTAACATAGTGATGGCGCTTCCATTGATCTGAAAATTGGATAAAAGGACAATAATGGTTGAGAGCGAGATTCAGAATAAGCTT
>BLXT01000663.1:423355-436903 GCA_019648995.1 Plakobranchus ocellatus | reverse complement strand
CTATCTTTAAAATTTGAAACCTGATGAGATAATATATATATATATATATAAAAACAAAAAACCCAAAAACATTAGAATGAATAGGGAATGAACATTAGTGAATAAACTTGTGTAATTGATGTTCTAAAATGGTACATGTATGGCTTTCAAGTTTCTTTCTGGTCTGAAATGTTTATATAGATCTAATAATACAATCTAGATTGCCTTGACGAGACGGGCGACAAGTGAAAGTGGCAAGCGTCACTGTTAGGGTTCGGAAAAGAACTAAAAATAGCCTTGTGCAATAATTGAGAAGACATAGCAAGCAAAAATTTACAAACAAATTTTCGAAGTTTCTGCCCTCGACAGAGAATCTTGACAAGCTTCGACGACTTGAAAATTGTATAAACTAGCTAAACCCTCTGCTGATTATTTCATTTAAAGATATTGTCAAAAGTTGCCCACCAAACATTTCATGCTATTTTTTCCCGTTATTGCTTTGACTTGCGGCGTCAAAAAGTTCCATTTTTGTTTTGCCAGCTAAATAAGGTTTAAATAGGGTTATAAAATGTCGTTTTGTAAATCTGTAAAACAACTTCGAGATTTCAAAATATGCCCACATAAAATGGCATGATCTAGAGTAACGCATCTATATTTTTGTGGATTTCATTAACACCTCACACAAATTTGTATAGGCATTACACGTTTGAGCTTAGCTTCATAATATTAAGTAGTCGGGGAATTTCTGTAGACAACAAATCGATCACCAATGGATTTATAGGAATCATTGAGAACAACCTCACATATAAGTTGCATTTTCATCTCTACTATTAGTTTATCTGTATCTTCATGACAATATATTTTTTAAAACAATTTAAGATACTACTAAAAATAGTTGCTACTTTTTAGTGGTAAAAAGTTACTTTGGTACTGCAAAAGAATACCGTAATGAAAAATTCTATAGCGTCTGCACTTTGAATTCAAGTTAAAAGATTTTGACAATTAAAAAAAAATCTTTTGACGACATTCATTTGTAAAGAAGAACTACAATTTTCTCCCCAGCTCTATAAATTTCGATTACTAAAACATTTGGTGCTGTAAAGAAGACCGTGTATAACTAACAATTTTAGCTACAGAGAGAGGGAGATGATAGTGTGTAAATAAGCGGAAATAATGCACAATAAAATGTAAGAAGGGATGAAGAAAATATTGGATCGATAAATAGATAGATAGATAGATAGATAGATAGATAGATAGATAGATAGATAGATAGATAGAGAGATAGAGAGATAGATAGATAGATAGATAGATAGATAGATTATATAGATAGATAGATAGATAGAAAGATAGATAGACAGATAGATAGATAGATAGATAGATAGATAGATCAACAGAGTAAGAGAGAGAGAGAGGCAGAGAGAGAGAGAGAGAACGAGGGAGAAGGAGAGAGACAAAGAGAGAGCGAGTCAGAAAGAAAAAAGGGTAATGACAGAGATAAGGAGAGAGAAGTAGACCGACAAAGAGAGAAAGAGATAGATAGACAGAGAAAGAAAGCGGGAGGGGGAAGAAGAGAGATTTAGTGAAACATAAATAAATTAATAAAACAGAAAGAAAGGGAGAAAGGTAAAGATCCAGATGAAAGGGGAAAAGAGGAAAAGACAAGTTCGGAAACAAATATTTGTTGGGAGCAATGTGAATCAAAAGCTCATTTTAATAATCGAATTTTACGAGGGAAGAGGTAGGATGATACGATCTCTTTTGAAGAAAAGACAATAAAAAGAAAATTGGGCAAATCAATAGCCTAGGAGTGACAGCTCTACCTTTTAATATCCTCAACAGTTCTTAGCCTTCCCAGAGAACAGCACAGTCCTGAGACGTTTATTAGAAATCAACGCTGGACAGAAATATATTCCTAAAACAAACTCTACCTTAACCTATCCATCAATCCTGATTATGTTGTGCGAAAATAGTATTTCATAAGCTTTAATGTTGAACCTCATTCCAAATCTCAGGTGATATCTCTATGGGTAACCTTTTTTTTTTTTACAGATAGTGCATATATTTTATGACAAATACCGATTTATCTCAAATTCTGTAATAGATTGCCTCTCATAACATACCATTAAATATCTCCGTGGCTTTCTTTCAACAAACGCTTGGTTATTTTGATTTCATGCTGTCTTTCAACTGTCACAATAATAATGTAGCTATCTGCGAACTTTGAATGGGTTAAACAAAATGAGAAGAAACGTCAGCTAAATATATGTGTGTAAAGACATTCTCCTTTTTCATTTTCTTCTTTTCCATGCGACGAAAAGTCTAAGGATGGACTAAAAAATCAATTCCCACCACATTCTTTCTTAAACGATACGAAAAATGTTTATGTAAAATGATTATTTTTCAGCACATCTGTTAAATTCTATTGGCAGATCTCTCTCTCTCTCTCTCTCTCTCTCTCTCTCTCTCTCTCTCTCCCTCTCTCAACCTCTGCCTCTGATCTTCCCTGCTGTTTTGACGAGAACAAGTTTCTAAATTGATTCAATGGTTATGAAAATTTTATTTGATTTTTAACTTTTTTTTTTTGCTTCGCTTTTAACCGGAAAATAATGACACTATTTCCTCTTTTGTCTTTTCATGAAGTTCATTTCTAAACCTTCATCCTTAGTCACAGCTAGCTGTAGAGATGTAAGAAATATACTTATATAAACTGGAGTAGACGAAAAAACTAGCAAAATTAACAAAAGCAAGCCTGCAGCAATAACAAAAACAATAACAGCAACAACAAAAACAACAATAACAAAACAACAACAACAACAACAACAACAACAACAACAACAACAACAACAACAACAGCAACAACAACAACAACAAACAACAAAAACATTAACAACAACAACAACAAAAACAACAACAACAACAACAACAACAACAACAGCAAGTAAACAAACAAAGCAAAACTATGTTAAGCCATGGAAGAATGGTGAAAATCTTGTGCCTTTGAAAAAGTAAACAACACAAAACAAAAGCAAAAGATACTTGAATAGAAAACATAATTATTTTTGTGTGTCAACTTTTCTTCACAATTTCATCTTTATTTCGTTTCTTTTTATCCATTGCGCATTCTCTTCTCTCACTTCCTGTTTTATTTTATTTATTTTTTGTCGCCAAATGAAACTAATTTAGTCTGAGCCGTGGCTCCCCATGAGTGAGCAGTAAAAGCTCATCAGCGCCACCTAGTCATCGATCTAGCACGGCACTGTCAATGGACATCATTTTCTGTCTCCAGTCTAGACGGGTCGCTGTTAACCTGCTAGTCCGCCCACTTTCTCCGATTCGCGCCTCCGATTTTATTCCATTTCCTCCAGTTTTCTCCATAATTTACAAAACAAATGTTTTGAGCAGCAATAATTACGAACACTTTATTTATTTATTTATTTTTAAAAAATAAAATATCAGAGACATTCAGGGAATTCGCATCGGAACAATGGTCTTTTCTTATCTGTTAGAATGAAAGAAATAAAAATTGTACACCTACACATTGTTGGAAACTAGGTAAACCATTCAATTATGGGATAATATTCTAATTATCTGTATTGCCTGAGACAAGGAAAAAACCGTTAGATTTGCTAAATACTTCCTTTATAATTACTTCCTTTTTCTTTACAGTCTCATTTTTTATATTCAAAGATCAATTTCACCTAGCGTAAGATATATTATTGTCCACTTACAATGTTCATGTACTCAGGACTGGGCCTAAATGAGAGATCAAATCTTGATGTATTTTATCTTTAAAATAATGTTTTATTTCCACTTTTGTTCTGTTTGCGCACGTTTTTCTCCGCTACATCAGCGCACGTTTGTCATTATTTTGGTGTCGCTTTGCAGTCCTGTTAGGCGAATAGGTGAAACAAAAAATTGGATAAAAAAATTAAAAAATCGATCTTAATGAAGTGAAGATCTATCACTCCAAGTTTTTATTCACTCTTTGTTCACCCATGCATATTTTCTGGGCCTCGACCCTAACTTTAGGGCTGGATTTATTGTAGGGTGTAAGTATTAGGTGTAAAAATATTGATTTGAAAAAAAACACCACAACAAAACAAAACAAATGAGTGTAAGGGACAATAGCTTTTTCATCATAATTATTACATTTTTTTACGATATAAGACGTCTTAGCATATTGCTCATTACTGTTTTAAAGAATCTGTCACATTCAAAATTAATGATTGTTACTCCTTTCTATGTACGGCCTAAATATAAATCATATGTTCTTTACCTTAATTTAAAATCTTTGCTCAAATGATCTAGTTAAAAAGTTAGATAGTGGAAAAACAAACGGTAGATTTTCTTTCTGTTTTCTACAAACATTTTGAAAAAAAAGATAGAAAATAAATAGGTCGATCTTTTTTTAAGTTAAACAATAAACACTTTTTTTTTTTCAAATTCTTAACGCTACATTTAGAGATTTTCTATTAGACAGCATTTTTAACAGAACATGGATAGTTGAGAGATTTGAGTTTTTAAAGTTGCTGAATGTTTTTTGTCCTATTTGATGTTTGTGAAAGAACTCTCTGGAAATGAATTTTCTTTGGATCATCAAGAAAACAAACAAGGCTATTTGATTTAAAAATCCTTTGAGAAGAGACTTGACTTGTTTATAGTTCTATGAAAAACATTTTGGTTGTTTACAATCAAATTAAAAAAAAAAAACAGTTTTTTTCCTTGATTGAAAAGAAAGGTTTCGTAATTGAATTTATTTAGCTTTTACATATTTATTAGACCTTTCAGGTATGCTTCCTTTACTAAAATTAATGTAAAAACTGTTGCAAGACTGGTGGCCTGCAAGACTCTAGGGAAGTTGTCTAGACAGATTCTCAGGACTTCTTTCTGTGACTAATAGTTTTACAGGGCTACAAAACATTGATGTCTCCTCGCAGAGGTGAAAAAAAAGAAAATAAAAAAACTAAATTGAAGGCAAAACTGGATTTTTACAAACACAAATTCAATTACGAATCCAATATTATGGCCATTAACAACATTAAATGAAGGGAAACTTTAGAGAACAATTAACTGATTATTTCTCACTGAATTCTAATGAGACCATAATCTTTATTTGTATAAGTTTGTGGACAATAATATATGATTTTTTCCAGACTTCTCTTTTTTTAACCAGACGTCCATTAAAAAAACCCATAGACACATAAGCCAGCGTTGAACTGCTTCAGTATCCGCTTCATTGAAACAACAAATTATACACTTCTAAACAAATTCAACAAACTCTTTTATAGAGGAGCAAATTTTCTTCAACCCAAACACACAAACACACACACACACGCGCGCACACACACTCACACAAACACGCGCGCGCGCGCACACATACACACACACATTGAATGCATTACAAGTTGCTCGGCCTTAATGTTGATTGGCTGACTTTAAACAGGTATTTTTGTCAGATGACGTTTTTATTATATTTTCCTCTCGAATCCAGTTTTTTCTCCTAAATTCAGAGATAACGATTGTGAAAAGGGAAAAAAAAAGCGTTTAGTGAAATTAAAACAATTCATCAACACAATTTATCTCGCGTAAAACAAAGCAAGCTCAAAGAGAAAACAAGATCTAGAGAAACAAATCACAAAACGTGAAGGCGATCGATATTCTCATCGTCAATAAAGGACTGGACACTTTTTGTTGTGAAGCATGAGATTTACTGTCTTTCCTATGGAACATGTTCCCTTTGAATATAACCTAATCTTCTTTTATTCTCTGAATCATTGTTGCCCACGTTGTAAACGAATAAAGACAACTTAATTATTGCTAAGGTAAAAGTTATCAAAAAAAAAAAAAGACAAGGATTTTTTCCCTGAACGAAGTTTTCTTTAGCTCCAAATTCAATATTTTCCTCTCGAATCCAGTTTTTTCACGTAATATCTGTTACAATTTCCTACTTTTAAATTCTGCTTTGTTGTCTTTGAAGATTTTCTAGAGGATAAAAAGCTGCAAAAATTCTCATGAATAATCTTTTCAGCATTGATGTTTTATCAATAAAGCTAACTGTTTATCTCTACGACAAGAGGAAGAAGAGCAGCAACAGCAATAGCAATGCGATAAATAACGAGTATTAATCTCGTTAGGAAATGTCACTCTAACCCGGCAAAGAGCAATAGGATCTCTGTAATGATCCCGCCTCTAGGAATGTCACGTATCAAATAGCCAGTTAGAAGTTGTCTTCCATCCCTACACGGCGGAGGTGATGTTGAAATCGATATGCTAGGCAGCCAAAAAAACAAAAGATTTTCATTAGGACAGGATTTTCTTTTAATTGAGAACATATTTTTTTTAGGTTTCCACAATAACAGTAAGGAACCTCTGAATATTTTTTTATATCCTTTTATGGTTATTATTCACTTCGTTAAAGAGTTTCATACTAAAAATAAATAAATAAATAAATAAATAACAACAAAAAAGGCAAAAAACAAAAAACAAAAAAATCAGAATTTTCTATGCGTGAACCAACACAATGTTGGCTAGTCTCTAATGATTGTGCTTCTAAAAATGTCATGAGTAAAATGACCAGCCAGAGTTCGTTTAATCATCTCTACACCGTTTAAATAATATGTTTTCTCTCCGGCCAGCAGCAAAAAAACCCCCAAAAGTTTTATTAGGACCATTAAATTTTTTTCAAATACGGCAATTTTCTTGTCGATCACACCCCAAATGAAAGGAGAAGTTGCACATTTTTTTGTTGCTATTTTTCAAACAGCATATTACACTACCCTGATATCATTTCCAAAAAATAGTACGAGGTTTCAAATTATTTCAAGAATAGGAATTATTTTGTTTTGACACAAAAACTGGACACACATTCTGGTTATTGAGATTCAGGACCAAAAGAATAATGATAATGATAATAATAATAATAATAATAATAATAATAATAATAATAATAATAATAAAAATAATAATAATAATAATAAAAACAGTTGAGAAAGCTAAAAATGGGCAAATAATCAACTTTCCTTTATTTTATATATAACTACACAGGCGATGGCACATACCCACTTCAACTGAAGTATTAAGGAATTTTTATTTCACCAACAACCAACTGGAAAGACAACACATATCACGCATTCAGTCATACTTCTGTGTAATACACATGACACACGCACAAGCATCAACCTATTTTGTTTTTCTTCAACTAGCAGTGTAGAATAAAAGAGTCGGCTACTGTAAAGCAGTAAATAATGTGACTGCTTTCTTTTCCCAATGTCTACACAGACCTACACACGCCTCCTCGTCTGGGACTTGTCTGGACTCATTGTTTTTGTTACCGTTTACGTAAACTAGCGATTATTGATCCGTTATCTTTACGAATTTCTCTTTACTGTTTAGAACACTAAGCTCCACATTTTTTTGTCCATACAGCAAAAGACCTGGTCGAAAGGAAGAGTTGTTCAAATATGTTTTGTACGTTCTTTTTCTCAGCAAAAATACCCTAAGGCTTAAAGTTATATATTCGCAATGAAATATCCTTCTCTTCCTCCTCCTCCTCCTTCTCCTCCTCCTCCTCCTCACCATCATCATCATCATCATTATATTGTTCTTCTTCTTGGCGCGCCAGTGGCACAGTGGCTTGCGAGTCCGCCTTAAGATCTGCAGGGACCATTATTTTGCGGGTTCGAGCTTCGGCACCAGCACCCTGGTCTGACGGGGGCCCTGAAAGCCAGAGATCACATTGCTGTGGACTGGCTATATATAAACCTAAACCCCGCTCTTCTTCTTCTTCTTTTTCCACCCTCTAATCCTCCTCCTCTCCTCCTCCTTCATTATTAATATTGTTAGTTCTATTATTATAATAGATTCTTAAAAATAATTTTGTTTTATTGTGTAAATGATTATTTTATCTCCTCTCAGATGCGGATCTATTTGATTATTTTTCTAACTCTAGGCTACAAACATTTGGAGACTAAACATTTTCCTGTAACAGCACAACATCTAGAGAAAGCATGGAATTGTGTCAGATCAATGCCTTAACGCCAATCAGGGATTTTGATTAAGCTTCAATATTTTCGTTCCTACACGCTGAAAAAGTAGTTTCTATGGATTACATCCTCTGTCTGAATGTATCCCACGTGTCACTTAGGGTATCTATTTTTGGCAAACAAGCATCTCAGCTCTCGTCTCATCTTTGACCTTCTTTTTATGATCTTATAAAAAAGAATCTTGCTTGTTTAGTCCTATTTTTTGCTTTTCTTTCGGTTTTCGATGTTCCTCTTTTTGGTCGACTTTTTTTTCCAGTTCATCCAAGGCTATTTTCATTTCTCTTTGGGTCTACTTTCGGTCTTTTTGGTCCTCTTCTTTTAATCTTTGTCATTATTTTTCTGTATGTACTTGTCTTCCTGCCGGTATCTTTTTCCTAATCCATAGGGGCATCGGTGGCACAGTGGTTAGGGAGCACGCCCTGAGATCTGCAAAGGCCCTTCTGTTACGGGTTCGAGCCCCGCCACCGGCGCCCTGGTTTGACAGAGGGCCTGAAAGCCTCAGATCCCCTCGTTGCAGCCTGGCTATATACAAAAACCTGCTCCTCCTAATCAATATCTGCCTTTATTTGTAATTTTTCACCTACACAGAGAATACGATGAAAATAAGACAAAGTGCTTAGCATCAGAAGTTAGACTACTATATCTTGTATTTTAGGTCTAAATGTTCATTTTTGTTTTACCTTAAAACTATGACTACGCAAATTTTCATAGAATACTGCAAGTAAGATATCCATCAGCCCAAATATTTTCAAATCGAAAGAAAGCAAAAATCTTGGAGCAGTTGATCCTAAACAAGTACCACTACGCTGATTAAACCTCCTACCTTACACCACTAAGAAATGCAAAGTTTCAACAACAACCATAATTGACTTCCTTACCCCGTTTTTCTTTCGCCGATGTCTTTTAATCTAAGATCGGAATCTTCGTGATACAGAGCAGGCAGCAAATTACAAAGAGTAGCATGAATATTCAGAAAAAAAAAAACTGAAGGAAAGATAAATAGAGAGACAGAGGGGTGAGATATAGATAGATAGATAGAGAGATTGAGAGAGAGAGAGAGGGAAAGGGAGGGAGGGAGGGAGAGAGAGGGGGAGAGAGAGTGGGAGAGAGAGAGAGGGGGACAGAGAGAGAGGGAGAGGGAGAGAGAGAGAGAGAGGGAGAGAGAGAGAGATGTGCGTTAGACGGCCTGAAAACTTACGACGACCAATGTTGAGTGACTTAAGTAGAGATAACCATGAAATTGTCCATCCCCGCCTTAAATCTAAATATATCGGATCAAGAGGAGAGCGCATCTTATTATAATGGAACTAAGTTCAAACATGTAATGCCTATACAAAATTTTGTACTGGGTCAAAATCCACAAAAATATAGATATGTTACTCTAGATCATACCATTTTTTGTGGGTATACTTTAAAATCCCGAGGTTGTTTTTTCGGATTTACAAAACGACTTTTTATAACCCTATTTAAACCTTATTAAACATTCAAAACAAAATATGCAGGTAGACATTTTAGTAATATTTTGTACACCACAAGTGAAAGCTAAAAGCGGGAAAAACGGAACGTTTTAAATGTATTCCCATTGACAAAAAAAGAATGAAGAGAAATTGGGGTGTGACATATAACTGTATGAGAAACACATTTATATCTTTTTTTTTTTCTAACGAGAGAGTCGGTTATCTAAATTTCGAACATTAAAATGCGAAACAAAGCGGAAAAAAAAACATGTAGCAGGTGATTGTTGAGACTCCTTACACACAGGCTATAGAAATAGCTTGAAGGAATGATAGAAAGTTACCTTAGTTGAAATGTGGGCCAGACAGTCGGATGCATCTTCATTAAAAATACAGATTCCTACGTCGATTTATTTTCAGCCTAATTTTTACTCGCACCAATGCAGATAAACTAGAGATAAATTGTCTGTTAGTATTTTTATAGAGTGGCCAAAACCCTCTCTGCAATGCTTGCTGCAGTTGCCTAAACTTTCATAAAGATTTTATTAGAGGACTTTAGTTTCCATATTAAAGAAAAAAGCACACTATAAAACAAAGGAAAAAAAAACGCCGGAAAACCATGGAATATTTGTCTCTAAATATAGTATTTATATTTTTATTGACAATAGGTATTACAATCTTGTGGATTTTTAGCAAAGGTAATCTCATTGTTTGATAATTGTTTTATCAAAATGATTGGTGTCTAAATAAAAAATCACAACTATTAAATACGTATGAGACAGCAGAATTGTAGTGTTTGGCTTACTGCTGCAAAATCATGAAATGAATACGAGTTGTACGCACGGAAAGTCAGTAGAATGACTTTGAAATAGACAAACCGATGATATATAATCAATGTCAATTTAAACAATAGATAGTTAACAATCACAATAATGTCTTTATGACTCTTTGATTCACTTACTATTTTTCTTGTTCTTGTCATTTCTCTCTCTCTCTCTCTCTCTCTCTCTCTCTCTCTCTCTCTCTCTCCCTCTCTCCCTCCATTTCTCTCTTTCTCTCTCCCTCTCTCTATCTCTCCCTTTCTCTCTTTCTCCACCTTCCTTTCTGTTTAATGTGCACCTCTCTCAGGTTTTTCCTCTGTCTCTCTTTCTCCTTTTTTTTTCTCTATTTTCTTTTGATCATTTGATATTTTTCTACATTTCTTGCTCTCGATGATCTTTTGTCTGGATCGCGAAATCAAATAAATAGCAAAATGAGTTGTGATCGTGCGGGTGTGCAGTAAACAACAGGCTCGGACTTAACCGTGTCTTCCAAACTACAATTCCCATCTATTACCAGCACGTAGAGCCACTATTTCGTTACCAACCTATGAAAACAGAGAGCCAATAATAGCAGCTCATTAGACATTTAGAGTTTATCTAGACCTCTAATCTGTATAGTTTTATTTTATTGAAAGAATTAGTTTTGAGGATAACTAAAAAAAAAAAGTTAGAGGGCACGCAAAATCAATCTGACCTTTTGGGGTTTTTTTCAAATGGCTTTTGTTTTCATTCTCTGTGGGCGCCTACTCTGCGATGACAGATCCGAACTCGAAGCCCACACCTGACGCCTTCGCCTGACAATGCCTAAAACCCTGAGAACAAATTGCAGTGGTTGGCTGTATGCCAGGCAAGTAATATAATTATGTAGGAGTTATCTAGTGATTGTATGATAGCCTGTTACCTTGCTGTAATTTTATAAGCTTATTTTTCGCTTTATGATCTTCTAAATTTCGAATTAAGTCCAAGGTAATTATACTAGAGCAGATTAAAATTGGACCCAATCTTGATGCTTCTTCTACTGCTATTCTTCCTCCTTTTGTTACAAATGATTATAGATGTTGCTGTGGCAGTCTCTATTACTATTAGGGATCCTGCTCATGCTGCTACTGATACTAATATTATTGCTACTGTCACTGCCATCACTACTGCTACTACTGTTGCTACTATTCCTTTTCATTTGTTTTCTATTGCATCTTCATGATCCTTGAACTTATTTATGTTTCTGGTATATTTGTGTACTTTTCCACTTTTTCTTTGGTCAATACCTGTATTTCTATTATTATTAACATTGCTATTGAATGTTAGTTATGTTTGTTCATCCTTATAACTATCGTAGACAGTAATTTTCATAGACACATGTATGTGTGTAAATGTAACATGTATATCATGTTTTCGTACATGTATCGTTTCAAATAACTAATGGAATATGAGAAAAAAACACTTCTCTATGATCAAAAATGCTAACAAAAATAAAACAAAATTACACACAATCTATCTTAGATCTCGTCTGAGGTCCTATCTCAAGATAGGTTTAAAAATCAAATCTTGAGAACTTTCTAGTTTTATGATAGCAATGCAGAGATGTTTCTGGTGTCCATAAGAAAGGCAGCATGAATTGTTTGGATCTGTTTTTCTTTGAATTCTTGTTATTAAAACTGTAATCAGAAACAATCCAACATAATATCTTAGCCAGTAATAAAGAATCGCAGCTGGAAGTGAGTACATGGAATGTCAAATGTGCTTTTGTATTGAAAATTAATGGCAGCCATTAGGACTAAGTTATTCGTATAATGTGTTCCTAGGACTTCTTGATCAGCTCCCTAACCTTTGAACCCTCTGGTCCCAACTAATCATTTTCCACCTAAACGTGATCTGTATTGTACCCACAATCTCTCTCTCCTCTCTCTCTCTCTCTCTCTCTCTCTCTCTCTCTCTCTCTCTCTTTCTCTGTTTTTGCTGTCTGTCTGTATGTATATCTGCCTGCCCGGCTCTGAGTTTGTCTGCCTATTTGCCTATCTTTCTTTCTCTTCTCCACTTCTCTCTGTTTGTCCATTTCTCCCCTTCTTCCATCCCGCCCCTCACCCTCAACACACACACGGATTTTTTTATTGTCATGTAAGTTCTGGACTGTCTTATTTAACAGCCGGTTGCCCTACTATAGCGCCACAATCATTTTATGGCCTCATAGCATCTGTAATAAACGTAAGATAAAGTAATATTGTTTATTACAAATGAAGAACTAATACATTGATTTCTCTGAGTAAGATATTTGAAATAGCAAGCTTTGCGGGAATCATGGGGTTACAAGTAAAACAAACCTAAAAACACTTACAAATTCCTGAATTCCAGAAAAATTATTATTCAGAGATTACTTGCAGAAAAGAACAATTTTCAGAGAATAAATTATGTTTGGTGTGGGTAAGCGAAAATTCGAGCTATGTAGCGAGCTATTTTAGCATCTAAGTACCTACACACATTCTTTGCTGCATGAGCCTTTGAGATAACCATAAAGCACGAACATAACCACAATCCGTACCTGTATCGGCAAAGAGAAGCGTGTAACATAAAGACAGAAACTGAAGCAACTTGCCTATCATTAATCTTCAAGTAAACACAAGAAAAACAACATGAAAGCAATCCTGCCGCTGAATGTCCAAGAACTGACCCAACAATAGACGGCGCAAGATTGCAAACTGAAGGTGGTCGAAATCCATCAAGAGAGGAAACCAGGCGAACGGTTACGGCGAGCCGATAATGATCCGGCTGACAACCAGGGATGGCTGACTTGGATGAGGATCATTTTCGATAAAGTCTAAAAAAAAGCTATTGTAAATAGTGACTTGTTATAGCATTTTATCTGAAAGATGAGGAAAAAACTGAGGGAGGGCCTGATGATTATGGCAACGATAAAGACGCAAAGTAGCACATATAGCGCAAGCCATCCTTGGAACAATTTAATGTAGTTAGTAGTAACAAGTTTGTATTTGATAGGTGATTTCAGCCAAATCCCCTCTAGATCGCCGATTCTTAGCAAACAAAGACAAACGGAAAACGTCAGGAATTAGTCTTTGAGAGAGTAGATTTGATTTGATTTAGGTGTGTTGCAATAAAAAACGAGCTTATGAAAGAAGAGCAAAGAGAACAACTTTTAGAATGACTACATATTGTAGATACATCCACCACTCATAGAGCATTATCTAAAGAATTATTCATTGAAAAAATGCATACACAGAGACATCCCCCCCCCCCCCT
>BLXT01000663.1:348005-359041 GCA_019648995.1 Plakobranchus ocellatus | reverse complement strand
TGAGGGAGAGTGCGCGAGAGAGAGGAAGAGAGAGAGAGGGAGAGAGAGAAAGAGAAATAGATAGACAGAGAGAGAGAGACACATACATCGAGAGAGAGTGAGGGAGAGTGCGCGAGAGGGAGGAAGGAAGAGAGAGAGAGAGAGAGAGAGAGAGAGAGAGAGAGAGAGAGAGAGAGCGCATTTTGAATACTTCACAAAAGAGAAAAATAACCTATCTCGCCTTCGCTTGCCGCGTTATAAAAGAGGCCTGTTGCCAAATCATACATTAAGTATTAATAATCCAATTCAATCTTTGAGTGCCAATGTCGATTCACAATTGTCCTTTTTCAAAACAAAATCGTATTCTATTCTGATAATCACATTTTTGCAGCTTATATGAGTACATCATGTCCTTTTTTCTTTTTTTTTTACAGACAGTAAAAACCATGGAGATAAAAAGATTTAGCTGAGAGAATTATTTTCCTCCTATATAGTTGGAAAAAAGGGATTAAAATGCTTTGCTACATCATAACTTCATAAATATAATAAGGGCAGTGTCAAAAATTGAAGTTTCCATGAAAACAAAACAAAGAAACAGCGTTTTACTTATCAAACAGTTGAGAGAACGAATCAACCAGCTGCCCTTGAAGAATACAGTTCTTTACTGTAGAGACTTGACATTTCTTTTAAAAGTGTATAGAGCTGTAGTTGCAGTACACACTAATGACTCAAGATGTTTAGGGCTATTTGGTGAGTTTGATGTCTGTATTTGATCTGAATTGAAATCGAATACATCTTTATGTTGTAACGATCACAAATCGTGAAAAGAGAACTCATAGTACAGAGAACGCAGAGGAAGACCAGCCGTCACAAGAGAAAAGAGAGAAAGATGTTAATTTGCAACGCACTATTGAGATCACCTAAGAGAAATTTAAACATATGGACAGACAGGGATACATAACAGATGAGTGATGTACGGGTCTCGAGCGAAAGAAAGAGAATCTGAAAGACAAACACGAAGATATCAAACTGAATTGAAGAACTTCGAAAACAAAGAAGGAAATGTGCTGAAGCAAACATAATCAACAAAAATACGCCCTGAGCTAGAAGAACGGGAAGGAAGATATATGCAGAGAAGAGGAGATGGTATTGACAAAAAAGATGAAAAAAAAAATACTAAGGCAAGGTCATATTATTGAAAACACCAGATTTAAAGTTCAATGTTAAATTCTAGCACGAGAAGGAACAGAAGACAGGAGAATAATGATTTTGTTTAGCGTCAGAAGAGACTCTAATCGATAATTTTAATTTTCATTGTTGAGATAAACTTTGAGGGAATGTCGCTGTACAATATAATCAAGTAATGACCGCAAACACCAGACCGCCCTTTAGCAACTTCCATCCAACATTTATCATCGCTCATATTACGCTTGTTCGAACACGCAAAAAAAAAAAGAACCCGAGAGGCCTTTTGATATTTATGCAAAGTTTAATCGAATGACTAGATGAAAATTTTTAGTACCTGTTATTGCAAATGAATTAACTTAATGTGCTAATGAACCTCTTTGATATGCGCCTGCATCGTGGATCTTACAGGTTTTGTTTCAGCGGCGGAAAGAATATATATTTTCATATGAAATATAAGATATCTTACGCATTTGCTCACAAAGCAGAGTTTTAACTTCGTTTCATAGATTTTATGACTGAGAAAAACATGCTTTTAATATAGGCGTAATGAGTAAATACCAGCAGTAACGGCAAGAAAAACAATATTTTTTTAAGTTACGACTTGGCAGAGACGAGGAATAGCATATTAAAATCTCTTTCCTCTATTACTCTTGGTGAAAGTTTATCAGTCATATAAAGAGTTAGCATTTCGAACATTCTTTTACATTCAATACTTGTTTGCTTTTTTTTTTTTTCTCTTTCAAACTCAGAACTCGTTGAAAAAATTTAAAAGCCCTTTCAATCTCAGAACCATTTGAAAGAAAATTAAAAGCACCGATCAAAGTACCATAACCTGTCTCGTTGATTCATTAAAATCAAGCATTCAATTAGAGAGTTGTAGCTTTTGGTTTCGGTTGAAAAGCCAAGTCGACAAACAAGATGTTGTTTGCAGAGAGGAACGTCTGACCCTTCCACCTCTCACTAAAAGCTTTCTGGGGCCTGCGGACAGTAATCACACTGCCTTCCCGTCTCACGCAACGATCGATGCGGCATTTAAAGCCTGTTTGATAGCAAGCACGACACCGTTGGTGGAGCGACTGACAGACCCGGTACTTGGCCTCTTTAAAAACAGGAATATATAAACAATGCGATTTTCTTTTATATGCGATAGTTGGTTAAAAATCGCTTCGGGAATAGAATACACAATGTTAACATTGCAAGCAGTACTCGCGGGCTGTTTTAATTGTCATTAATTCAGGCCCTCTGAAAACAAAACAAGTGCAAATTACTTAGATTGCAAAGCGTTAGTGCTTTGTTTGATTACATTATTCGCCTGACCCTGAATGTGGTCTTTGTTGATGGGGAATCACAATGCTTAAGCCTATCCCTGCAGAGGCATTTTTATGATATGGGAAAAATGAAAGTAGACGTTTTAATTGCGCTGACGGCAGTTTCCCTGTCAGCTGTGACGGCAAGTGGGTGATACCCAGGTCAATGCACTTCCCATTCAAAGAGGGCGGCTGGAGAGGAAATTCTTTCTTATTTTCTTTTCTCCGCAAGCATTACACAACGGAGTTCATTGATTAAACTGCAGCTTTGGCTAGCGGGAATGAACACAAAACATTAATTTTTCCACAAAGCTGTGCGCCCTAACAAACATTGACACACCTAGGCCTATCAAGCCTTAAAACCACGAGACAAGGAAGTGATTTGGTAAGGTTCAGCTCGGCCTATACTGTGAAACTGGGCCCTAAAAAAAAATCATGTTCAGTATATTTCTTCCGCATGAAAATGTCCAGAATTATTGATGCTTCATTAAAACAAAAAGGTTATTAGGTTTCCTTCTACCTTTCGTTAGTTTCACTGCTCAGAACTCTGAACAGCTTAGAAGTAAGCACTGGTAATAATGACCCGCAATATCATTCATAAATCTGAACATGAAATAGGAGTGAGTTCTCATTTTAAAGCCACGCTCCAAAGTCAAATGCATAGGATCTGTTAGTGCGTCTGTGACAAACCAAAATCCGACAAAGTCTCACAATACATCAAGTGTATTTCTTCAACATAAAGGTTCATATCCATCTGGACCTTACATTCGAAAAAGGAACACCATAGAAAGGGCTTTTTATATTGTAAAATCAAGGAAAAAGTTTTGGATTTCGTCTACTAGTATATCTATTGTGCTTATAGAGCAGTTTTTCGCCAGCATAAATCACTCTTATGACAACTGGCACAAAAGCTTGCGTGCACATCTTGGCTTATTCAGCATTTGTACTCACGGAGAATTTATGTGAGCAAGATAAGGGAACCTGTGTGTCGGACTACAATAATCTTTTGTGTTTGTATATCTGCGACTAGTATTATTCTATGCGATAAATTTGGAGTTTGTTATTACGTTACATATTCCACAAAACGTAAAAATGTGTTTTACAAAATAAAAAACCCATACTGAAACACAGATTAGGCCAGTGTGTGAGAAAACGAGTTATTTCATAGTGTTAAATCTTACAAGGTAGAAGTTCTTCCTTCAAATTATTTTTGTCTAACTGGCTTTTGAGTTAAATTTTCTTTTATATCTATCTGTCTGTCAATCTTCATAATCTAGTTTGTCTTCTGGACTCTTTTTCTTTCTTTTCTTCCTTCTTCCCGAAATTCTTTCTGTCTCTCCTTCTGTTCCCTATCTCTATCCCACTCTCCCTCTTTCTCTCTGTCTCTGTGTCTCTTTCTTTCGCTCTGTCTGTATGTCAAGTTAATATATATGTATATAATATATATATATATATATATGTAGAGAGAGAGAGAGAGAAAGAGAGAGAGAGAGAGAGAGAGAGAGTACTCAGACCGTAACAATGAAGATTGCACTACGATCCGAATTAAGCTAACTCTATTTGATGCCCCAGCAGAACTCCCTGTTGTGAAAAACTAACACCATTTTTTTCCCCCAACAAGAATTGAATAAGAACTAAACTCCGATACGGCTTTCAAATTATGCTATCCAATCCAATCGACCATGTTGGGAAATAACATAATTATCTTTTATGATTGTGCCCGCTCTACTCAAGCTGGAGTGAAAGTTATATGCAAATGAGTGCAATAAATAACATTTACTACCCCTGTGCCGCACATCACAGAGAAATTGAACTTAATAGAGCAGCTCCCTCTATCTAACATTACATCTTCTGGCATCAGAAATATCATTATCGATCCTGGTGAATGCACCAGACCCACTCACAGTATTCCGTAACATTGCAGTTTTTTGCTCGGAAAGAAACAAAGTTGGTCATGCGGTCTCATCAATTTATGCAAAAACGCATCGCCTTTATAGTCGTATAAAGTTTGTTTTTTTCCTTATGATCGAAATTTGTTTGCCTGTCTCTATAAATTCAAATTTTTATTCAACTCAGTCACCTTCTCTCTGCTCTTCTTTTCTGTCTCTCACTGTCTCTCTCTGTCTCTCTCTCTTTCTCTCTCTGTCTCTGCCTTTCTCTCTATCTACCTCTCTTTCTTTTTCCTTACGTGTTAACTTTATTTCACCTACGATCCACCTTCCATCTTCCCGCTCTCTCTCTCTTTCTCTCTCTCTCTGATTTCTCTTTATAACTCCTTCTGTTTCTTGCTCTTTCTCTCATTCCGCCATTCTTTTCTGTTTTTTTTTCCTCCCCTCTTTTTTGTCCATCTTTTTCAACGGTCTATCTTCGTCATATCGTGTCTTTATTCTAGCTTATTTCTTTTCACTCTTCACCGTCTGGTTATGTCCTTATCTCTTTCTCTCTTGCCTTTCTTTCTTATATGTGTTTCACTGTCTAAACATATTCCTTTGACTCTCTCTCTCTCTCTCTCTCTCTCTCTCTCTCTCTCTCTCTCTCTTATCAGCTATCTATTTGCCACTCACTTTCTTCCTCACTGTATATATGGGCATACCTTGCACGGACTTTCCTAATTTGTTAATTCTATCTAGCTTTGTCTGTCGCTTTCTAAAGGACAAGCTACTTGGGCCTGGCATATCGCTGCTTAATTTTTTATTCAATTTACATGAAATGAGGAAATTTTTTCATGAGCTTTCAGCAAAATAATGAAATAATGTCAATTTTATAGGCTACAATTGTTAGACGTCTCTTATGTCTGAATTATTTATTGACACCCTTTTGAACATGAAATTATAGCGCTTTATGTCTCTGGGGAAAAGACTGATGAGAAAATAAAACAAAAGGAGAGTTTAAAGCGTAGAAAAGAAATTCGGGTCTCTTTATTTTGTCTGAAAGCAATCATTAAAAAAAACTTTTTACTTTCTTTTCTATCATAAACTCCTTTTATTTAGTTTACAAAAGAGATTTTTCAGAGCACTTTAGTTCTTTATTCTAAATTTTCAATCAGTTATCTGAATAATTAGGACTTATGTCTTTAGCTAATTAGCATTGGCTCTGATTAAAATTATAAAAAGTGCAATAATTTTGTGTCTTTTACATAATAGTAATTAGGTGGGGGAGCGGTGGTTCATCTGATAGGGCAGTTGGCTACTTAGTCAGTGGTCTGGGGTTCGAAACCCAGTTCGTGCCAAATCAATTTATCATTGCTCCTCCGTGTCCACCCAGCACTAAATGGATAGCTAGGTCTCTTGAGACCGACGAAAGTAAAGGCGGCAAGGAAAGCAATGACAAACTACCTTATAATGTCGTGTGCCAAGAACAATCAGGAACCTACTCCTGGTTTCCCGATGCTTGGACCGAGCGTGAACCCACTTTACTTTACTATAATAATTATTAAATGAACAATACTCGTCATATCGTAGTTTACTTTTTGGGCCTACAAGCATGAATTTTTTTATTAAATGAGTTTTGCTTTCATTTAAGTTAAACAACATAACTGCTTCTTGTCGTGTCAATCTTTTCATGTGGACTAAGATCTGTATGACATAGGATCTGTATTCATCTATAATAGATCTAGGAGCCAACAGTGGCCACTCTTAATTGCCTCTTACCATTTTTTTAAAAGAAAAGATGTATATTATTATCTACTTTTTAATTAAAAAAAAAAAAAAAAAAAAAAAAAAAAACGTCCATATCAAAGTTTTTTTTTTGAAAGGAAGAAAGAATTTTAAAAGGTATTTTTTTTTAGAATAAATACTCATTTCTTTAATATGCACCTTTATTTAACATCTTAGCAATTATTCAATACACCACAAAAGTGGGAAGATGTTAAGGATAAGAAAGAACAAGTAGGATCTAGATCAATGCTTCTTTAAAATAACTCAAAGGGAAGCCTCGAGCGTAAATTTTTTAATGAGGTTTTTCAGAAAAAAAAGCATCTGAGGATATTTTTTTTTTATTTTAGCTTAGAAAAGTCCGAAAGCTGGAGCGATCCAGCTCAGTCCAGAGTTACAGACTTGTAAGAGTTTTTTCTCTTCTGCTTTTCTGTTTGGTTTTCATTTCTTAATTTTTTTTTTAACTTAATACTTTTCTATTCTTGTCTTTTTGATGACTCTTGCTTTGACTTTAAAGGACTGTGACATGACACTGACTTTATTAATTTTTTTAAAATTTTGTTTTGTTACAGTGTTTCTCTGGAACTAATGAATTGCTGAGCTTCTTTTATCTTCATACACTTTCCCTAGATTAATGAAAAATTTTTCTGTTTATTTTGACTTTTTTCCTTCTTTCATTCATACTATCTTTTTTCTCTCTTCTCTTTTCTTACTCTCAATGAGAATTTTTTTCATTTTTAACACACGTTTTTCAGGCAAGGGCTTTCTCCTCTGCTTTGTTTGCTATTTTCTTCGCGCCTTTAAATCTGTGATGCCCAGAGGGGCGGAAAATTTCTATCTTTAGCTTCCAATTTGCATTTCTCAATAATGTTTCTAGTGTCATATCTCACACAATTTAGTTTCTGCAGGACCATGCGAATGTATTGGAGCAGCAAAACACTTTAATGAGGAATTAGCACAAAAACAGATAGAAATGTAAGCACATATTTGTAAAAAAAAATTCCTAAGTTTATATCCATAACTATCACTTTATATGTTTACTGATAGATACACAAGCATACAGAGGGTTTTGTGAACACTTAATGATATGCAAAATGAGCAAAAAAACAAAAAAAACAAAAAAAAAAAAAACAAACAAACAAAAAAACTTGCACATGATTTTGAAAATGCAAATCAAATAGATTGATACGATGCTAAGTTATTTTCATTCATGTTTTCTCTGCAATACAAAAGCGTATAATAACTCTTTTACAGTGAAGCTGTCTAGTTGGCCTGGCATTTCATATGTGTTTAGAAAACTATTTCAGTGAGCCCAAATCAGTCAGAACTCGGAATCAGTACATTCGAGATTGCACATTCTGAGATTTGTTATTTTCGTTCCAAGTTGATACCTGCAGCGCAGGGGCTTGTGTTCTTTTTATCCAAGATAAAACAAAAGGTGCATCTTAATTTTCAAAGAGGAAATAGCTTTGTGTGCCAGGTCCGTAAGACTAATATATAGGAATTGTAACTCACAAGGACCCGGCCTCAAGGTACACAGCAATGCTTAAACAATCAATTTTCCTTTCGGCATTGCTGCGTGGATTCATAAAATAGTCTACAAGTCACAGCATTCAAAACAAGCTGAGCTTCAACAAAGTATCGCGAACTGCATGAAAGGTTCAACATTGTGGCACCCTAAACATAACACACTTTAGTTTATTATTATGTAAGGAACAGCCATACTGGAAAAAGTTTGGGAACGAATAAAGGCATAAAAGCTTCCTTGAGGTTGTTCTAAAAGATTTCTCGCAAAAAGGAAAGGTTAGTTCATATCTTTGCCGCCATGCTCCAAAATGCAGAAATCAATGCAGAATTTTTTATACACAATATTGTTTCCAATGCCGTCATGGTGCTGCCAATATTGCTTACGTCAGACGATATCTCAAGATCTGTGTCTTATCCAAAAAGTGATTAGTGTTTTGAAACTACAATTTCTGAATTTTTATTTTGTTCTGTCTCATTTTTCGGGCGTTAATTCCAGGCTATATTTTTAAAATTTTCAATTTTAAATCTAATACGAAGTGTCTAGGTAGACCCCAATTGGGGACTACGTAGTCATGGTGGCTAGGTGCTCCCCAGAAATGTTAGATTGTCTACTCGTCTTTGCCCTTGGTTCAATTTTGTAAGGAAGTGTTAATGGGTTAAATAGGTAAGTCCAATGCTTCCCAGAGGATACAGTGGAGGATTACAGGAGTTTAGCTATTACTGTCGCACAAGCTTTTGAGTGATTCTCTGAATATACACAGCTATTAAAGAAAAGAGAAGAAAAACTTTGAGCGCCTTGTAATAGGCCATTGACTATCGCAATTGAATTTCGCAGAAATCACTTTCACCTAAGAGTGTCCGGGGTATGTAAACACACAGATTCTAGGGCTGTACATCTAATTGGAAAACACGGCGTTAAGTGTTGATTTTGCAATGTCTCCCCTCTGTAAAAGACTAAGGAAGGCCACTGTGTTGCGCGAGTTGATAAGAGGTTGTAGGAATGGAGAGAATGTGGAATTTGAGGAGAGAATGCAGATTGAGGATGACGTGGTTGATGTTTTTAATATCCCTGTTGTGGGAGAGAGTGCTGTTGTTGATGTCCCTCATTGAGAGAGTACTATAATTGTTGATGTCCCTGATGGAGAGAGTGCTGGTGTTTATGTCCCTGATGGAGAGGGTGCTGTTGTTGATGTCCCTAATGGAGAGAGAGCGAGCTATTGTTGATGTCCCTGATGTAGAGAATGCTGGTATAGATGTCTCTGATGGAAAGAATACTGTTTTTTGATATTGCTGATACAGAAAGTGCTGATGTTAATGTCTTTGATGGAGAGAGTACTGTTTGTTGATGTTGCTGATGTAGAGAGTGCTAATGTTATGTCCCTGATGTAGAGAGTGCTGTTGTTGATATCCCACACGGTGAGAGTGCTGTTATTACTTTAAAGTTCGTTCCTGTGAAAACAAAAGGTCGGCAAAAGGCCAAGATCGCACAAGCAGATTTGCCAAGAAAAAGAAAGTTGGCAATAAATACTGTTGTTGTAGAGAGTGCTGTTGTTGATTCGTGTTATTTGTGTGGTGTTTGTGGAGACATGGAGGTTGCAAAGGGGTTTTGTGAATGGGATGATTGATTGGGTAGATTGTGACTTCTGAAAACAGAAGTTTCATTGTCAAACTTTCGCTCTGCCTCACGTCAGTACACGTGTAGAAGATATTTATAAACTTGGGCATGTGATTTATGTATCTAATAAATTATGACTGCAACTGTGAATCGTCCCTATTAGTAATATTTGGAGTAGTTAAAATTGTTATTTCACCTCTGAAATTTTGTTCCACTTATGATGAAGTGTTATTAGAAGACCATGTAAATTATCCTTATTTTGAGGAAAAGTTATCATTAAATAATGTGCAATGCGGTCACCTTATGATGTCTGAACAAAATGTTCGTGTATTGACATATGAACCGTTCAATACAATATATTTGTATTTTATTCTATCTTCTTTGTAATTCATTGTTTAATGGTTTACGTATCTAATTTGATGTCACATCATGTTCCATTTCAACAGAGTTAAATTGACTACGTAGTCCCCAATTGGGGTCTACCTAGCCTCTTCCAATCTAATATCCATGTTTGATAAGCGGTGGCTCAGTATGCAGGGTACTTGGCTACCAAGCAAGAGATCTCGAGTTTGATCCCTGAAGAAGTGCGGGTCAGAAATCTTATTTACCATCATGTTACCACCAGCATCAAATAAATGCGAGAAATCTTATTATTCAAAGAAAGTGAATGTAACAACGGAAGCAATGGAAAACTAAATCTGTGTTTGCTTAGTATAAACCAACTAAAATTGTCTTCGTTGATTAAAAAAAAAATACGATTACTCTATCCTTGTGCCGAGTATGTAAGTCACTGTAATTATGTTAGAAATAAGAATTTATATTATTCTGCTTGAAAGTTTTAAGTCTAACTAGCATAACATTGTAGAGTATTCCACTGCTCTTTACAAAATCTGTATGCTTTTGATGATTTCTATTAGATGCAATTAAAGCGATGAGTTTTAAAACGTATGACAGATGGTAAAAAAGCAAGGCAAAAACATTCCGTTTCGATATTCAAAATTTATGGTGAGAGCCATTGCAATCTGTGTTTTCAATTATGAGCGCGCGGGTACAAGTTTCTTCATTAAGTTTTCAAGAGGTGGATTGCGAAATCAAACCAACACTTCCTCCTGTCAAACTACTGTTACAAATCCTGACATCAGGTGATGTTACTGATGCCAGCTATATGTGGTGCAACATTAGTGAATCAAATAACATTATGCACTGAGCGTGGAGGCAAAATGTGTGTATTATTGATGACATTGTGGGTGACGAACTACTCTTTTAGTCGCAAAAGTTTAATTAATTATACACTTGAAAAAGCTACATCACATTTGCGAGTTGAGACACAATGCTTAGAAAAACTCAGCTTTGATGTAAAAACAGAAATCTTTTTTTAAAATTCTGTGATGTCTTAATTTTTCGTGATAAGGTTACATTTTCTTAAGCAAAGCACTTTGTTTTATTTTCTAATCAAACTAAATTTGCACGTTTGCATTATTTATTATTATTTATTTTATTTCTTTAGTTATTTTAACTTCGAGGCTTTTTTTTCTCTGTTCTGATCTATGTTGAGCGTCACTATATCTATTTACCTCCACTCAATACACTTTGTAAAATGTATGCCTTCTAAGGTCTGCCTTTTCTCCCGTTTATTCTTAATCAAGTGCTAATACATAAACTAAACATGGAGCGAATGTGTCGGTTATAAAATAAGGCTCTCTAGTCGGTGCACATATGAAGTAAGATATTAGACGAGTAAGTCACTCTACCTCATTCTTCCTCATC
>BLXT01000663.1:237926-248422 GCA_019648995.1 Plakobranchus ocellatus | reverse complement strand
TCAGCATATCTCAGATTATTGATGTTGCTCCCTCCTATTTTAATTCCAGGGTGTCCCTCAAGATTGCGCATGATTATTTCACTCATTGTGATATAGTGAGGAAAAAAATCTCTCTGATTTTGTTGGAAAATAAATTTTAATTAGTGTTCTAATAAAAGCCTTTTTGTTCTCCACTGTATGAACAGCATATCGCTATGCAAAGAATTTGTCGATAGTCTGCGGATCATTTTTGACTTCACCCTGCCCATAATTCTTCTGTATGCAGCTGAGCAAGAGCAATATGAGTCGGCTTCAGCCCATATTAAATACTCAGATCTACAAGTCAAGGAAAAAGACTGTGGGTACGGCATTTAAGTTTGATTTCTGTCAATTTCTGTTGATTCCAAAAAAAATTAATAAATAAACAAGTAAAGAAGAAGAAGAAAATTCAAATAATTTGCAAGGATGTTTGTAGATGAGCTTAGAAAACTATTTTGCCTTACTCTTACAGTAAGAATTTTGGTTGCAGATTTGTTGAATCGAATTTTAGAGGACCATGTAATAAATTTTGGGTCTCTACAAAAGTATCAACACTGAAAAATTCACCAAAGAAAATGGGGAAAAAAAATTATAGGCATTACCAGATCAACGATTCATGTATGATTTTATTATTCCCACTTGCTGGTGGAATGTGCTATCTCAGAAAGCAGGATTTGAAATGAAAATGTGATTTTCAGGACAACCAGAGCAGACAAAGTTAATTTTTTCTCGGCTTTTTAATATTGCTGCAATGTGAGCAGACAAAAGTTTTCAAGTTCAATGTGCATTGCAAAATGCTTTATGTGGCCAGTAAAAAAATTTTTTTTAATTACTTTTAGAGCTTTTGGTACCATAATATTTATGCAGGGATGCCAGATTTCCCATTTAAACAGGATTTCTGACTTTTTCCTCATTTTTATTACTCAAAAGTCAATTAAACTTTACCTGCAGCTTTGAAAAAACTCTTTATTACTATACGTTTCCTGCTTTTTTGTCCGAGGCCACTGGCATCCCTGTTTATGAAAGCTAGCTTTAGATCATGCAAAAACAGAAAAAAAAATACTTATCTAGCAATACAAGTGATTCATAAAATCACAAATGCCAAAAGTGTGCTTCATTTTACTGGGGAAAATCTCACTTTAATATGCAACATAGTTTTCTCAAAATTATCCCTTAAATGTCTTTTGCTTTATGAGAAGGTAATCAAACAATTGTTTAAAATATTAACAGTAATATCAGAACTGCAGGCCTGGCCTAGATCTAACATTGATCCACTTTCTGCTGGTCCCAATTCTTTACTTGCTGGATATCAATTGATGCACTTGTCAGACTTAGTGATGACAAGCAAAACTTAAGTCCAGCCTCAGATAAGAAAGATAGCCTTGCAATGATCAGACAGGGCCATAACTTTTTAAACTTTTTTTTTCCTCCCATAACTTTTTACTAACTTAAGTTTTATTGGAAAAGTCTTTGTTAGTAAGTCTTTGTTAACCAATCTTATAAGTGGGGAACAAAGGAAAAAAAATCTGTAATGTAAGACCAAAACCATCTGTATCTATCAGTAATAAAGCCTAATACATTGATGTATGTGTCTGTTTGTTTGCTTTGGTAAAGTGCTTCCTTGGTATCTTCTCCTTTATCTGTGTATTCCTACATTTCAAGATTGAGCTATTCCCATTGAGAGTCTCATGTATCCAAGGTTGTCCCGTTGGCAAAAAAACCAAATGTGTTTGATATGCCATGCTTTCAACCCCCACCCAGTTAATTTCTTGCTCCTGTGCTTATTTGCCTTAAAAGACCTTTCTGAAATTACTTCAATTTTCAACCAATTTTCTGTGGTTTTACCAAAGACTTGAAAGGAAACGCACACATAAAAATAGTTTTTGTTTTTCCTTTGTGCTTTAGCTGTTCAAGTATTTTCATACCCATCACATCACTCAGGTCCTTTAAAGATGCCAATCAGCAAAAAGTGGCAAGCGCTGTAAAGGGAAAATCTGAGAGAGCCAAAAGATCACACCAGTCCCGATCCCCATCACCAACATCATCAGCAGAATCAGAGGGAGTGCCAGATATTCCGCCGCGCCGTTTGACTCGGCAGGCAGCTCATTTTGAATGTCCCATTTCATCAAGCCCATCCTCAGGAATACGTCAGAGATCTCTGTCTCATCAACCACACAAACTTTCTCACAGAGAGGTATTGTGTGGCGTTTGTAGCATTTATGTCAATGATGATCCCACAAAATATAGCAAACAATAAAGGATGCCTGTATATTTTTTTGGTTTATTGTTTATAATTTTACATGAAGTTTATTATGTATTATTAAGAAAAAAAAATATACATGTCACCTTTTGAGCACTAAATTCTCTGCCCTCATGAAAGTTTACAAGGACATTTTACTCATTTAAGGGGCATTGCTTATGTTTTTTTTTCTATTTTAATGTTGCTAATAGCAGCAGCAACAAAAAAAAGTTATTGATGTGAAAGATTTTTTTTTTTTTTTTTTAAATTTTATTTGAAGAAATGGATGAAGCTTCATATTGAATGCAACATGATGAGTGTAAACCAAGGAGATAGGAATGTTTGAGATCTACATCTATGCTGTATCCAGATGATAGAAAAAAAAACAATATCCTTGTATTTTTTCACACTTTATGTTGTACGTCAGTTTAATGCTCATCCATTTTTGCACATATTTGGAGGTTTGATTTGTTTTTTAAAACTTTCATTTGATCATCAATCGAGCTTAAAAAAAAATTTACCCTTTGCATTGCATATTTTCAAGCAGTCCAGTTTTTGTAATCTTCTGTTATCTTGAATATCTGCCACTCTTCAACAAGGATCAACCACCAGTTAAGATCACTCGGAAATCCATGGACAGTTATGATGGCCTTGTTAACAGAGGGGAGGACATTCAGGCAGTGATACCCATTGCCTCTCGAACGCGTCGGCGTTCTCTGTTTGAAGTGGTTGAGGTGTCAGAGAGCTCACCTGTAAAGCAGGAGCCAGTAAGTGATGGTGACAATGACCCCCTTGCTGAGAGTCTGCCTGGTCCAAGTCAGGTTAGTCAATGCTTTGCACACTTCATGTGCTTTAAAATTATACCATCAGATGCCAAACTATATAGAGCAATCATCTTATGATGTGAGTTTCAAGTGAATGAAGAGCCTCTGAAAGAGAGATATGTCAAAGGAAAACAAATGATGCACAATTAAAGCTTTAGGTCTTCATGCTATTATTGCTCGATTTTGCATTTTTTTTCAGTGATGCAAGTTTCAGGTCTTCAAATTTTATGTGATGACATATTCATTTTGTTTTTTAAGCTAGAAAATGTACATTTATGTCAAAGTTGGAGAACATTCAGAATATAATTTTATGTTGAGGTGCGAACTGTTCATAATGCTGAGTTACTTTAATTTTTTTGCTTGCAATTCACTACATTTGCTCTTTTAAGCAGTTATCCATAGGCATTTTTACACAAACATTTAAGAACAACGTTAAAGGCTGTATATTTAGGTATGCCTAATTATGCTTTACCTGTGTGTTGTTACTCATAGGTGTTTCTCCTAGTACTGCTTATGTATACAATGTTTATTTATGAATAACTTATTTCTGTTGAAGGTTAACGGCAAGGAAGGCCCATGCAGTGCAGCTGGAACAGAGAGTCTAACTCTGGGTTCATCACATGGTCGAGAAGATGCTATGGACAAAATTCTGGGTTGGCAATTGCTACCAGCAGAAGTGAAAGCCCGTGGACCAGTAACTCCCTCACAGGTCTATGGAGTGGTGCATTTGCTGCGCATGTTTGGTATGAATCAAGATAAAGAGTCTTCTCTATATACCTTGTTTCTGTTCCTGTTGTTTTCCAAAAATCAAAACAAAGTTGAAGTAAAAGGCTTTCCATCAGGTGCCTCAATAAATTGATCAAGATTAGGGGAAATTTATATCTGAACTTATCAGGCATCCATAGATTAATAGTAACAGACTTGGTTAAAGAAGCTTCAGACACCAATAGGATGTGTGGTTACTTTGGGGGAAAGTAGACTAAAATTATGGATGAGCAATGAACACGAGTTAGTTGTAAGCTGAACTGCTTCACAATCAAATGAAGTAAACGAATGCAAAACCAGCTTGAACTTATTTGAGCAAATTTGAAACAACACAAATATAATCAGTAAATGCGTTTCGCCCATAAGGCTGGCATCGCGGTTTAATGCGGCCGCATTTTTTTACTTTCCCGCACTTTTTCTGCATTTTTTCTCATTTCTCTACATAATTTTTATAGCGACCAAAATCAGATTTTTAAAGGTTTTTAAAAATAATTTCTTCATTTCTCGACATACTGACTTTGCCAAGCTGGCACTTTTTGCTCTAAAGACCGGGGATATGGTACCCAAATCCTCCGTCAGCGGCACCGAGGCCTAGATTTTCATTGAAAATTCCTCTTTCAATATAAATTTTTTTTTTCATAAATTGCATGTGAAAATAAAGATATATTCTTTGTGCACACATAAGGCTTTTTTTGGTTTTAGTCTGTCGATGGCTACTATTTTTTTGTTTTTATTTTTTTAATTTAACCCCTGTGATGTGAGTTAGAGCGGCCGCGAGCAAAAAAGGTCGACCCTCCACCCTGCTCGGTTTTCTTTAGCGCCATGCTTTGAGCTGACCCATTTTAGTTGGGTTGAAAGCTCAAGAAAGGAGGCTTTTTTTTCGTATACCTTTCATTTTCTTCATTAGGGTATAGGCTACTGCGATTCCCTTTTCTATTTTTCGTAGAGATCGGAAGATTTTGTTGAAAAAAAAACACAGTTAAGTTATGATCTTAAGAAAGCCATCCATTATCTATAATCAGAAATGAAATTAATCAGTCTCTATAGGCTATATTTGTTTAATCCAGTAGTCTTTGATTATCTACTCCTCTTTGGCCTAGGCCCGGTCAGAGCGGAATGCTAGGTAGTAGGATCTTAATATTTGTTTGAAGATTGGGTGTTTTGGACTTGCAGAAAGAAAGTGGATGGATCTGTACCCTGTAACATTTTTATAACTTAACTTTATATGAGAAATTAGAAATTAATATGAATAGTTTGCCTTAAACGATGGATTTTTATCAGATAGTAGTGCTGTGTGAGCTAGAGATCTAAACACCCGATGCGGAAAGGGCGATCACTTAAAACAGGACTATGCCGACTTTTTAGTGTGTGTTGTAGGGAAAAAAAGAAACGTTCAAATGAAGGTTAAAAAGCTTAAAAGAATAGTTCAATTGGACGTTTATCTTTATTGTATTTTTTTTTAAATATTTGTGTATTTTTTAGGGTTTAATTTTTCTTTAAAAATTGGTCATGTGACCTTGCTAAACGCCTTACGTTTTAAGTAGCAGTTTGACTTTGTCTCTGAGGGAAATTGTAGTCAAGTCAAGCCTTTTTTTTACTCTATAATCACAGATAATGGGATGAAAGCTATGATTAGAAATGGTTTTTTTCAAGCCATTATAAAAACGTTTTTTCAGTATTTTTTAATTGTTTTTGACACAAGCGAATCATGCAAATATTTACTATGCCGTTAAAGTAAAAAAGATTGATTTCTGGTGAGTAAATTTACTGAATGACTAAAGCTGATCACCTTTTGATTTTTTTTACTGCCAGTAGGCCTATTGCTTGCATGAGAAAAAAAAAAGAAAAAAGAGAATAAAAACTCAGCCTAACCTTTCCTACGGGCATTGTGTACATCTAATTCAAATTCTGTGTCAAAGTAATATTAATAAATAAATTTGTCTTTTGTGTACCAATACACAACATTATTTTTCATACATGAAGCTTTGAGTTAGATTGGCCTGTCCTTTTTTCTCATTGGAGGGAGAGAGCAGAAGATTTTGCGAACGTGTGTAATAATGACAATGACATATTTTTTTTATGACGAGAACTTCAAAGTATTAGCGACCTGCTCAATGAACAATAAATAATTAAATATTAGCTGCACATGGAAATGTGATGATAAATAAGGATAACAAAATCAATGCTTTTAACAGTAAACAGTCTAATCTCAAACAGTGTAAAAATGTAAAAAATGTTTAAGAGTTGAAGCTCATGTTTAAAACTGTTACCGTATTAATGCAGGACTAGGAGGAAGGAAATAAACTTAGCAATCATAATAATATCTAAAAAAAAAAAAAAGTTTTGAATCTGTGCAGGCCTACTTACTTTTGATTATCTTTCAATTTAATGATTGCAAATTACTTAGGAGAAGTTCATATACATTACATTTACATTTAGCTCTTTTTTGCTATTTTTTTTTTAAAACTTACCGGTTCACCGGTATTCATGTTGCATTCACGATTTACGCCTCAATAAATAACACAACTTTGGTTGCAATAGCATGAATTTCTTGCATGTTTGTCTCATTGTTGTTGCATTTTTTTTTTTGGCATTTTTTGGGGAAAATTTTTGGCATTTTTTGGCATTTTTGAGGTTTTAATTGGCATTTTTCCGCGATGCCAGATAAGGCTTTATCAGAGTAAAAAAAAATGGTACAACATAGAGTATATTTAAAAAACATTTTACCTGAAAGGCTGCATCAAAAATTAGAAAAGACAATTATTGCAAATGACACTTCAGCAATTATTGCTTTACAAATGTATTGCAATAAAATTCAGAGGATTGTTGTACATTCATTGCTTTTTTTTGCAAATTCTGAAACGTTATGAGAGAAAATTTTATTTTGGATAACAAAGAATTGTGGAGGTCTTTTAAACTGCGTCACATTGTATGTGAGTTTGAAACTATAGAACATGCTGAAACCAGCATTGAGACCTCTGAAGTTCCGCTCTGATAGATCCTGTCTTAAGCAATATCTAAGCTGGCTTATTGCCTTTTTTTAGTTGCAGGAACAGAACAAATATCACAAAGATTCTGTGAGGTATAATGTAGTAATTTAAAATGTATAAAAATGCAATAAGTGACATTTTTTAAATTCTGATTTCAAGATATGCATCTGGTATATCTTGAGGAGTGTCAGATATTTTCAATCTTTTGAAATTTTCCAATCCATCATGACCATATAAAGTTATGTAAAAAAAAATTAATTTTCACTCCTTTTCTTTGTAAAGCTTCATCTTTGAATTTCAGTGAAACTGCCAGATCTTCTCAAGAAGATGCACTTGAAAGATGTTCATTTGCAGATCATAATCAAATTTGTTCACCATTGTCTTCAGTAAGTAATCTATTACTGATTTGATTTTGACACACATTCATACATCTTGTGTTAGTTGTGCATTCCACAAAGTTTTTGTCAAACACACAGGACATATATTATGATAGCATATATCTGTGTCCAATGATCTCAGAAAGCATGACTTGCCTTGCCAAGCTTGATGGCTGGATCAGCTCCGTATTTTTACCTGTATGAAAAAGAAAGAACTCTGTCAATCACACAAATGCAATGTCTATAATTTTTTTTTTTTTTAACCTCATTTGACAGAGCCTAAACAATTTTTTTTCATGACCAGATCCTTTCTTCTGTTTCACCCACTGCTTCATGATAAAATGGCATTTCATCTTTCAAAATTCACTTTTCTTTCTGTTGTACATAGATTGCAACAAAAACATGCAATTATTTTTTTTTCTGACACCTATGGTTTGACTAAGCCAATCCTTTTGTTGTTATATCTATACCTTATGATTAATATTGAAGGCATACACTTATTGGTATTGTCCGATCATAACTCTTGTTATATTTGTGGATTGATGTCAATGGGTTGATTAATTGCAGAGTCTTTTTGATGGGTTTGATTCAAGTTTGCAAGTCAAATTAAATTTATTAGTGACTTTGTAATGATTTAAATCATAAAACTTTTTTTAAGGGTTTCAGTGGCTTATCAGGAACTATTCTAAAGAAAAAGACAGAAAATCAAATTTGAGGTTCAATAACAGTAAAAGTAGTCCTTAATTTAAAATATTGAATGAAGGATAAAATTTCAAAAGGCAGTCCACTGAAATAAATATTGAAAGTTTATTGAGCAAAAGGTTACATGCTCTGCAGTGGTCAGAAGAAAGCTTTGATTAAGTGAACTAGTCTAATAAATGCCAGTCTGTTTGTTTGAAGGGAAATCATTAAGCCGTCATACGCTCTGCAGAAAAAAAAAATTCATGAATCAGGCTTTAAGAAAGTCGTTTTAACTTAATTTTTAAAACTGGAAGAAGAATATTCCAATCACATCTTACATACTCACAACACAATAATCACGCGTGTTATATTGATCCTAGGAAACAATCAGATCTGATTTTTTGATGAATTGTGTCTTTTTATAATGATACAAATATTTTGGATTGTTCCGCAATTTTGTTTTTCTTCCCCTCAGGTACTTGGTTGATCATCAGGGCAATCTTATCAATGACCAGATTTACATCAAGGCATAAGCAAACAGCAGTTCTCATGGTCTCAAATGGAATGGATTGTCTTAAAACATTATATTTTATTGTAAATGGTGTAATTTTATCCCTCGATCATGCACTATAATGGGTGATGATAAATTAAGTACATGTGAAGGAAATCTGATTTTCATGTAGTGATGTTATTTTGTTAAGCATATGTCAAATTCGATTCATGCATCATATTTTCTTGTGTGCATACATTAAACTAAAAATAAATGTTTCAGAATCGACTTCTTTGTGTTTTGTTTTTTTTTTTAATTTATAACCTTTCAACATCTATTTTTAAGATAATTGATGGTAGAAATTTGAGTTAAAAATATGGTTCATGTGAATGAGCGCCTGTTACTGTATCAGACAAATTTTGTTTATTAAATCTTACTAAATCTAAATAAAGATATAGATTTAAACTACTTTTCCTTCTGTGGAACATTAATCACTTCTAAGGAACATTATGAATCTAGATGTGAAAAGATATAAACTTGCTCAAAATTTTCAAAAATTTTTAAATACGTGTAATTTAGATGAGAATATCCAAAATATTTGAGATATTTTTTTTACAAATATGACTTTCAAGGTCATAGGAACAGTAGTGATGTTGCGAACTTGATCGTGAAGTGAAATCAACGAAGGAGATCTTGCCATTTGAAAAAGTTGTTAAGATGAAGTTTGTTTTTCAAAAACCCATTTATATTGTGAAAGTAAAGTGAGTATCAAACTATCATGCGTTGTCCAATTGTCAGGGAACTAGGAGTAGGGTCCTGATTGTTTTTGGCGTAAGTTTGCCATTGCTTTCCTCGCCACCTTTACTTTAACCGTATCATAAGAGAGCTAGCTATCCATTAATTGCTGGGTGGACACAGGAGAGCCAGAAAAAAATGTCTTGGCCTCAGCTGGGATTCAAACCTTGGAACTTTCACATGAAAGCCAAATGCCCTACCAGATGAGCCACCCCTCCCCATAAGTCAAATTGTTACTTTACATAGTCATGGTTGTGGCATTTCAGGGATTGCTGATGTCAATAGACATATTTTTTTTTTATCATGACACGTAGATTTAACTATCACACAAAGCATTTGTCTAACCTAAGTTGATTGGAGATCTTTTCATGTCGATGAGTTCAATTCACTTCACTTATCCCTTAGTCAAGATGAATACTAAATCAGAATACTACTTACTTATACTAGGGGCACCAAAGACAATAGCACAACCACTTTTCTCCATCCTTTCTATCTTCACCCCTTTGAAGGGCCTCGTCCCACTTAAAAACTTAGTCACTTCGTTATGCTTCCTTCCCAACTCTTTTTCTGTCTGTCTGTCCATCTTCCTCTTTACCAGTGCCCTTAGAATTATCTTTGCAAGTCCTGTTGATCTTGTTATGAATGCAAGCAGATCTTCATAAGTCCCAATGGCAGGCCTGATTCTTTTCATCGCGTCTTCTTTTATACCATGATCCCAGCAAGAGATGCCTAAAAGTCCTCAAAATATCATTTTTATAACTTCTATCATTCTTTCTACCATCTTTCTTGAAAAAACGTATGCTGTTGGTCAGACTGAATGCTCCAAAGTTAAGATGACCAGGCACATGAACTCCTAATGTCAATATTTGTACAATAGGCATTTTGTTTATCTGGCACACGAGCTCTACAGACTTTCTATCTTAGTCTCCTCTGTCTGCTGTTTCTATCAGGGAATTCATACAAGTTTCCTAAGTTATTGTCTCCTTGAATCAAACTTCTGCTTCAGGAAAGGAACAGTTTAAAAGTAAAATTTCCTCAGTTTAGTGTGCTCGACAAACCAACTGACAGACACAAAATTGTTCAAAATAGGCTGCTTGTTCTACCTGCCTTTTGTAAGAAAAATAAGAAGAAGATGTTTTTGTTTGTTGATAAAAAATGTGGGCTTATGTAAGAAACTTCTATTTAGGCCTAAGAAAGTTGACTCGTATAAGGCAGTGAAAAGTGAAAATTAGGAATGAAATTTTAAAATAACTGGCAATATAGAGACATACATTGCATTTTGATTTATTGACAGTGCAGTTTCTCTCTCTTTTTTCT
>BLXT01000663.1:198658-210193 GCA_019648995.1 Plakobranchus ocellatus | reverse complement strand
TGCTGTGGGAAGCGCTGTCCTGATTGCTATGGGAAGCGCTGTCCTGATTGCTGTGGGGAGCGCTGTCCTGATTGCTGTGGGAAGCGCTGTCCTGATTGCTGTGGGGAGCGCTGTCCTGATTGCTATTGGGAGCGCTGTCCTGATTGCTATGGGAAGCACTGTCCTGATTGCTGTGGGGAGCGCTGTCCTAATTGCTATGAGGAGCGCTGTCCTGATTGCTGTGGGAAGCGCTGCCTAATTGCTGAGGTAAGCGCTGTCCTAATTGCTATGGGGAGCGCTGTCCTAATTGCTGTGGGGAGCGCTGTCCTAATTGCTATGGGAAGCGCTGTCCTAATTGCTATGGAGAGCGCTGTCCTGATTGCTGTGGGGAGCGCTGTCCTAATTGCTATGGGAAGCGCTGTCCTGATTGCTATGGGAAGCGCTGTCCTAATTGCTATTGGGAGCGCTGTCCTAATTGCTGAGGTAAGCGCTCTTTCTTTACGCTTAGTGGTTGGTTTGCTGGAGGAACCGAAAATCATAAAACAGGCTTCAAGAGGGCGAAAATTTGAAAAAAAAATCAGCAGCCTTGAAGCAGCGCCTGTAGTGTTTCGCCATTAAATAAGAATAATATTCGTGGCTTTATGATTTTTAGGAGTAGTTTATTATTTGAAATCTACTGGTATTCCTTTTTTTTATTTTTATCCTAGACTATGCCATGTGCCAGTTTCTGATTTTATAGAAATTAATGGGGTTTTCCTTATTTTATTATTAGCCTTAGGATGCAATATGCTAGTTATAGTCAGAAATGATCCTATTTGATTGTTTTGTTTTTTTTTCCCTTAAAAAAGTCTTTAGCCTTTCAGAAAATTCTGGTTTACTCTTAACACATTTCTCACGACAAATTCATTTCCACATTGTAAAAATCTTTTAGGAAACTGACACAATCGCAAACGTTGGTTTATCTAATTACACTTCTCATACGGGGAAGAAATATGATAACTAGTGAGAAAACCCTAAAAACAGGAGTAATTAAACAGACATGACTAGCCCTCTGCATTAACGTAGTAAAGCCAATAAACGATTGTGAACAAGATGAAGATGGCAGGGAAGAGAATGCGTGCGGCAATATCCATATACATGGCGTAGACAATTCCTTTCTGGGTGAATCGTCGCTTCTTAATGTTGCCCTCTGAGTCAGAATAGCCATCCAGTGGAACAGATACCTGCAGAATGTAATCAGGCTAGGTTAGTGGATAAATATATTAAAATGGTGCATAGTAGAAAGTATATAAAATAAGTCATTCATTACTTGGAAACTCTCTCTCTCTCTCTCTCTCTCCCTCTCTCTCTCTCTCTCTCTCTCTTTCTATTGTTCTCTCTCTTACCCTTTCTCGCTCTCTCCCCCTTCATAGTATATTTTTGTTAGATATATCTATTCCTCTATATGTCTGTTCTTCTTCCTCTCTCCTTTCTCTTTCTAACTCTCATTCATTCTCATTACCCCTCTCTCTAACACGCGTAGTTGTCGCGCTGAAATATGCACATCTTTTTTCTCTTGCGGATTGGAAATGACCACTGGCGCAGTCAGATTTCCCTTAAAGTCCGATACTGCGCAGTGAGCCTATACTCAGATTGGGCATTGAGAGCTAGAAATTTGGGTTTGTGTGTGTGTGTGTGTGTGTGTGTTTATTGCTCTTAGCAATATATAAGGTGGTTCGTATTCATTTTCGGCATTGTTTTTACTTGCTTTTCTTTGAAGACCTTGCTTCATAAATAATCCTGAGTGGACACAGGAGCTTTTTTTCACCCCTGATGTCATCGAACAATGACCACTATAAACATCTGTTTTGCCTCCATATAATACCGAGTGGACACAGGGGCTTGCGCTTACCCCCTGGCGTCACCAAGCAATGACCATGTCAACGACAGAATCGTCTGTCTCGCATCCGAGTAATACTGATTGGACACAGGAACAATCACGCATACTCTGATGCCACCAAGCAAAGCCTGTGCTAAATGGTAGAACATAGTTATGTCTTTCGTGAACCCACAGACGCCTTCCCTTTCTCCTATTCTCACTGAAGTCTATTCATGTGTGTCTCTCTGGTACCACTATTTTCTTTTCACCTGCGTTGCTAACTCCATATCTTACATTTATAACTAAAATCATTTTGCAATGGCTATTCTTAGGGAAAGGTATAAAATTTTATTTGCATGAAAACTTACCATTTCATCTTTTTTCTGATGAAGTTCAAAACTTTTCCAATATACAATATCTATGTGCTCGTTTAGTTTTATTGTTTTTCTTTATATTAATTTATTGTGTTAGCGAAATACAATCAGAGTTTTTCCCTCTTGCCTATTGATTTATTGGTTATATTTTTTTATTCAAAAGACAGTGAAAACACGAATCGAGGCTAGAATACAGGCAGCTATTTCAGAAAGTTTACTTCTGCAATTTGAGCTTCGCCAGGCAGGAGCTCTTTGGGTATTGTAAACACGTGTTTTAGAGAGAAGCCGCTGATGGAATCCTTGCGGCTCAGGACGTTCACGATGGCGAACTCTAGGAGGGCGGCGAATACAAACACAAGACAGGCAGACATCCACACGTCGATCGCTTTGGTGTAGGAGACTCGAGGCAAAGCTGCATTAACACCTGGAGCCGAAGGATAGCAAATGTCACAAAGGGGCTGTTAAAAAAGTATCCATATTGCCTCGATATTGCGTTACTTTTGCGAATAAAGATAATTTTAAAATGAGCAGCTTGTAACCGAAGAGAGCAAACAATAAATAATTAAATTTATACAGAAGACAGGCAGCAACAATATTGATAATAATGATAACAAGAATAGTAATAATGATAATAATAATAATAATAATAATAATAATAATAATAATAATAATAATAATAATAATAATAATAATAATAATAGTAAAAACGATAACGACAATAATAACAATAATAATATTAAAAAAATAATTATACAAATTATGATAAAGAATAAATAAATCGATGAGCACCGTACTTTGAACAAGCACAGAGTTTTGCTTTTTTTCTTGGCAATGTCATGCGCTATCGAGCGTTGATTTAACTTGATTTTTATATTCTTTGCCTTTAATTTTCATGATCCTTAAGAGCTTTGGCTTTCCAATCAAAGCTAAGTGGATGCAGGAAAGCTCAGAAGACTCTAAGCCCTGACTGTATATTGAGTCCGTTGCCTCTTGCGTTGAGGCCAAGCGTCCTACCAATCACGGGATATTTCACCACTTAACAAGTAATTGTTACAACTGAATTTCTCTATTATCTAAGAAAGCTATCTTTGAAGAAATTTATCTCTTTGAAAAGCTGACTAAAGCAAACCATTTACTTGAAAAAACAATTAATAAAAGAAAGATCAATGATGCATTAGGTTCAGATTTAGATGACTCTGATATTGATCTCAATATGAGCCACCCACTAAAAAGCGTGCATTAGACCTAGACCTTGATTTTTTTTTCAATTTTTTTCTCACCATTTTTGTGTCACTTTTCAACTGCAACAAATGAAATAGCACTTGCAATAATTGCTTTTGAGCTGGTTTTATTCCATGCCGTGTCTATTTATCTGAGAGCATGCAGAACTTTGTGGGAACTGAATGGAAACTTTTTTTTCACAACTTTTTTGTGAACCCTTGTTTTCGCTAGGCACCACGAGATAGCATTTGGTTTAACAGCTGAGGTTTCAGTAATTGAAAAAAAAGATAAAAGAAGAGTGTAAACAAAAAAAAAAAAGAAAAGAAAAAAAACCAAATACACAACTCAAAAACTGAAAGTTGTTCCGATTTCAATTGCTGATGATTTTCAAAATTTCCTTTTTTTCCTTTTCTTTAAAAAATAAAATACTGCTTTAAATAAATAAAAAAGAAGTAATTGTTCCGTTCCCAACTTCACATTTTAATGCACCTACCTGCTAATTTTGATGTTTCTGAGTTGTATGTTTTTTAAGCTTACCCTGTTCGTTTATTTGTTGGCCTAGCTCCATTACATGTATAGATTATCAATTTCATACGTACTGGACATCTGTGTGGTCATGGTGAGAACTGTGAGGAGTCCCAGAGAGATGCGACCAGGGACGGAGTTGACTGTCAACCAGAAGGAGATCCATGAGAGCATCACGATGAGAGTGCTCGGTATGTACATCTGCACGATGTAGAACCCAATGTTGCGGGACATTTGGAAGTCTGCCTGCAGACAGCTGTGGTTTCCTGAAAACGTGGATAATCAAGGAGTTGGGGCGAGGTAATTTCGTCACGAAAAGATGGATCTTTACATTGATGAAAAGCTAAAAGTTTACACCTTTGTTATTTGTTGGTGTGATAATTATAATCATACCATGCCATTCATCTGCCAAACCCATCAAAAAATTCAGTTGGAATGAAAAATTTCTACACATTTCCAATAGGTGAGGAAAAACAGCTTGGATTATGAGAGTGTGTGCGTATGTATTTTTTCCCACTGCATTAAGTGGGGCTCGGAAACATTGCTAACTCTCAAACCAGTACCCATGAATGTGTTAGACGTTATTTCTACATTTCTTCTATTTTAATGACTATTGTTTAAAAAAATAAAGCCAAGTTCAGTCATCGAACGTTGCTGAAAAGCTGGCTAGATTTATAATTTCGCAGCCCTTTTTGGCTTCATCGATTTGAGAAATATAGTCAAAATATCAAACGAATCACCTACACACGCAGTAGAAGAGAGAGAGAGAGAGAGAGAGAGAGAGAGAGAGAGAGTGAGTGAGAGAGAGAGAGAGGAGGTTGGCGGAAGGGAGAGCCAGAAAGACAAACAGACAAAAGACAGGCAGACAGACATACAGACACACAGACAGATACTTCATTTTACCAGATTTTTGGTGGTATCTGTGGCGACATATTTTCGGCTCTACTTTTTTCACTTCGAACTGTGGCAGTGCAACCTCCTTGTCCAAGATTATAGCCTGCATGTCAAGATCGAGGTCCTCCATGTTGGGCTCGGTCTTGTTCATCCACTCGAACTGAACATCAGCATCGGAATAGCCAACTGGATTTAGACACATCAGAAATGAGAAACTTCAAACAGATTATCTTAATTTTTGTACTATTAAGATGAGCGTTTTAGAGGTAAAAGATATGCGGTTACCGTGGCTAGGCGAAAAATTATTCTAAGTTTCTGAAAACAATATGTTTCTATATATTGCGGAAAAATCTTGTAATCCCATTTTTTATAAGAACAATCTTTTGATATTTATCAAATCGCTTCTGTGCTTTAATGAAACACGTTGTTGTGGAAAGCTTATGTTGTTTTTTTTATCATTTTTTGTGCTTTCCTTGACACATATTCTGTTATCTTAACTGTACATTCATAAAAATCAACATCCGATTAGTATCACTTTTTTCCTTTTTTTTTCATTATTAAGAGAAGTCAAAAAGAATACAAATACTGCATAATTCAAAGTTTCTTGTGTATCTTTTCATTATCTTCATAATATCACTTTTGTAAAGAGAAGGTGTCGATCTTTTGATTGTACGCAGTTTGAATTAAAGCTTTTTCATCACCTGCGTTTGCAGGGGGCGTCGGTAGCACAGTGGCTTGCGAGTCCGCCCTGAGATCTGCAGGGACCCTTCTGTCGCGGGTTCGAGCCCCTCTACCGGCGCCCTGGCCTGACGGAGGGCCTGAAAGCCTGAGATCACCTTGTTGTGGACTGGCTATATACAAAAAACTCAAAAAACTCACCTGCGTTTGCTTAATCTATTTGCTATTTTAAAAAAGTGGATCTGACACTTAGAGCAGGGCCTAGGAAAAGCATGAATAAGTTCTGGGTGTTTTTTTCCTTGACATGCTTCTGATAATTTTTCTAGCTACGTCTTCGGTTGTCTTGCCTAATTTATTTTCGCCCGCTCTTGAGAAACTAAGCCATACATGGTCACAGAGAAGCATACAAAATCCGTTGTTCTTGACGGGGATTCGATCCCTTGACAGTCACTTGGAATCCACGTACTTTACGGATTAGGCCAGTTTTTCCTATCACTTGAGGTTAATACAATTATTTTTATGAGGCTGGCAGAGATAGCGCTAATTTGCAGAATGTTACTGAGTACCTCAGGGAGTTGAAAAAATGTGGGCAAGAATGATTGATTAAAAGTTTAATTTTCATTTGAATGAATGCAGATAATTTTTATGAAACACACAAGAAAGAGAGGGAGAAAGAAAGAGATATAGAGAGAATGCGCGAGAGAGGTACAGAGAGAGAGAGTGCAAGAGAGAGAGAGAGAGAGAGAGAGGGGGGGGGAGAGAGAGAAGCTTTTACTGCTTTGCATCAAAACAATAGAATATTAAGGAGGAGGAGAAGGAGTTAACCCTTTCTTACAGCTCATGATGATTAGATGGCAAGTCTGTTTGTCGAACGGGTAGTTTATGAGATTCATAGGGCAACTCAATGTGACGGAGAGCCTGCAAAAAAAAACCCAGTAATTTTTGTGACTTTTTGATTCAAGCAAAATATTTTTTCAAGAACTAGGAGTGAAAAACGAACAAAAAATTTGATATTTTGTCTTATTTTTGTGCTGATGTACGCCAAATTTATGTCAATATATTTTCGTATCATCTTTTAGAAATAATTTATGAAGTTTGTGTTATACCTTCCCGAAATAAGAAGGTCTGCAAAAAAAAATTGTTTTGAAAATGGGTTTTTGTGAATCCTGAAGAGCACTATCGAGTGGTATGAAATGCTGTCAGACAACCCCAAGTGTTTGTTTGCATTGCAAAATAAGCTCAGGTTTTTAGGCCTACGATATGCTGGGGGCATCTCTAGAACTCGAACCCACGACACAAAATTCCCTGCAGATTTCAGGGCGGGTTCGCTAACCACTGCAGTATTGACGGCGTGCTACAAGTGCTGTGGAGAAATTCCTTTGTTAAACTTCAGGACGTCTATGACATCGATAGTTGAGTGAATCAGTGTTAAATTTTGTAAATGTTTTACGTTGCATGCCTTCCATATTTAGGAAAACTGAATAACAAAGATATTTTAAGCAAACCTTGTCATTTACACTTGGTACTCAAATTTAGAACTTTTAAAGCGTAGAGAAGTAAGTAAAAAAATTAAACACAAATTTTTAAAAAGCGGAATTGTACCTGGAAATGTACAGCAATGTTCCACCTTTGTGCATTCTCATCATCTGGTTCTTTATCATAATCTCGTGAAAAGAGCCCTTTTTCTCATTGGGGAAAAAGATATCAGGCACCCACACCTGGAAAAGTTCAATAAGAATGTACTTTAATCACGCGCAGTTCGTTTTATTTACTATTTCAGTTTAATTATCGTATCAATATATCAAAATTTTGAAGAAAGTATTAAATCTTTAATGATAGACTGGGAAAAATAATGTGTGCCACAGAACTTGCCCTTGAACAGAGAAAATAGCATCTTTTCGTATTAAAATATTCTAATGTTTTGTCATGTCAGCGAATAAGCAATATTTAAATGAAAACTTACTGGGCAGGCTTAAAATGGGAGAAATTCTACCTGCTGACATTTATGTTAAGAAAATATAAGGGGAATTTAGAGCTAAATACTATTATTAATGTTTTCTTAAATTACATTGATATGTTTTCGTTTTGCTATGTTTAAACTGTTATAATTTAAACAATGCTACATCTTTTGAGATTATTCAACGAATAGTCTTAAGTTTCAAGCGTGATACAGTCCCTTTCACATAGCCCTAATTAAAAACAAAACAGTAAATTTGATGCTAAGACTTTGGGCCATTTTATAAAAAAATTACTCTTTAAAATAAACGTTTCAACCTTCTTCTATAACTAGAATAATAGATACGCGGACTTTTTGAGCAACATTCCAAAATATATTGTTAACGTTTCTTTATGATTTTGTAAATAATGTAATCACATCAAATCTTAATAAGCAGCAGCATTTTCTTGGGGTAAATTTCTTTTTGAGGGTTGCGTTTGAAAAAAAGTGAGTATAAGAAAACCTGACGGCATTTAAACATACATACGGCTAGTTCTTACATGTCTGAGTAGTGTGATTTCTTCAGATCAGTGTTAGACCAGATTTTCAAAACTTACAGTCATGTTATTTATCGTTTTAATTTTTTTTTATATAGTATTTTCTTTCTTTTTTTTTCGTATCTTTTTTCTTTTTACAAAGAAAACCAAAACATGGCATTTTTACCATATTGACGTCTCAGTTTCTAAAATTACATAAAATGGGGTTTTGCTTACAAGGTACTACCCTGGAAGATCGGATTTGTCGTCAAAATTTACTTTAATGAATATTTAGCAGTAAATTATTTCAACGAATTAAATATTTGCCTAAAGAGAAAACAGAAGAGTTGAGAAAGCCTGTCGTATTTGTACAGCTCCAGATATGATCCAATTCTTTGAAACATTTTTAATGTATTTGGCTTTATTCATATAATGATGGAAAAATAAGAAACAAAAATAGTAGTTTTTCATCAACAGATTCTGTTTTAATCATATTTGTTATTTTACCTTATTTATATTCTCCGGGTCAAAATCCAGCGATTCTATGCCAGTTGTGTCAAACAGAACATGAGCTTTGTTGTGGTAAATACGTTTGTCCTCCCAGCGCAGATGTAGCAGGATACCAACCGTAAAGTCCTTTGAAAATATACAATTTGATTGTTCTTCAAATGTTCCTGAACAGTGTATACTTTGTTTGTTTTTTAAAAAATACGAAGCAACGAAAACAATGCAAAAGAAATTGGCGATCGAAAATACAAAAATAATGATGGAGATTTGAGAAAAAGAAAGTCAATTTAGTAAAGCAGTCTGAATATAATTACATCGACTTCAAAATTAAAACTTATGATAAACAAAGTCGAACAACACAGATTATGTACGAAAAAAACATTTCACCCTATAGGTTTCCTCAGTTAAAAAGAAAATGATTATGATCCATTTCCTTCTACTATATCTTCAAGATCTTTAAACTTATTTATTTGTCCAAACATGTGAAACATTTCTATTTTTAAATCAGCTGTAGTATACCGGTATTTGGAAAGAAACAATTCCGACTCTGCTCAGTACCACAAGAATTCTAAAATAATAACGCTATAAACTCGGGTACTTACCATACTGGCTTCGTTTACTGCATCGATGCTAGAGACGTAGAGGAGGACTTTGATCTTTGAGGCCTTCTCTACCCTCGGACAAGAGAATAAGCGTGAGGAAAGTTTATAAATAGGAGGATTATTTTTTAAATAAATTACCTAACAGTATATCTGGAAAGAAACAAGTACCAAATATGGAAGCAATGGTACTTTATTACTATTTGCTTTTGCACAAAGTCAAACTCTGTGGAACCCTTCATTTTACTGATGCATTAATGTTTCGAAGACAGAGATAAGCAGTGTCAGCCAAAATACGAAGCAGCATTCCCGACCAAACTGGCGTTGCAATCCTTTGCTCGAACCGCCCACGTCGTGAAGATGAACAGCTTTTGGATAAGAAGACTAACTGGGGGTGAAACTTGGGTAGTATCCAAACCCGAAATACAACATTATTTATGCATGGACGCCAGGAAACTTTGTCGTCAACATTCTTTTTGCGTTTAACCCATGGTAAATAAAATATCCCAGAAAGCTTTCCAAACAGATATACTCCGTAAAATTACTTAGAAGATATTGTTGATTGTAATGCTATGGCTGCTGTTGATAGTATATTTTATATATAAGAAGCTTCACAGATCCACAGAAACTCAACTGCTAGTTTAACATTCACGATGGGCAAAGACTTTGTTTTAAATTGCAAAAAAAAAAAAAAACAGTTACATTTACGGTTTTAAAATGAATGTGTTTTAAACTGGTAAAATGTCGTAACATTGGTTGTTTTTTTTTTTTTATAGCACGTATTTCTCCTCTAAACCACTTTAAAGAAATCGTCTTCAAAGAAGGCTCGCCGCAAATTTTAGGGACTTTATCTTTTTTTCTAACAGTTTACTCATTACAGTCTTTCAAAGATTAAAAAAAAACCAACAGCCATGTGATCAATAGAGAAATCGACATCAAATTATCCCACATCGAGTCAGTTACTATACAAGTAGAGAAGATCGAGCTCCGACCAGCAAGAAAGTCAAGAGAAAATACGTAGAAGGACCGCAAAATAAATAAATAAATAAGTAAACATTAGGATGAAGCTTTTTTAAGATATTCAATTAAGGTACATTGCTTTAAATTTGGTCGATAAATCTTCGATATTATAATAAATATGACAGGGGAATCCCACCTTTAAGGTGGCCACGTAACCATTTCGATACATCAACATTATTTTAACGTCATTACTAAAATTTCGCAGAGATTTTTTTTTATCAGAAGAATGATTAGAAAATCATGGTAGGGAAAAATTTCCAATGAATCGGTACTGAAAAAAGTTAAGCCTGTGAAATCATTAATCAAAACTATAGGACGTGGGAAACCTCAAGATCTGAACGCATTAGCCAACACAAGAGTTTGAATAATTAGCAATTACTCGAAAGATTGAAGGCACACTCAGTAGATGTAGACAGAGAATAGGTTTTATTGAAAATATTAACTCATGGGCAATAGGTAAGGTAGCAACAACTTTATAAGGTTAACCAGGAGCAGGTTTGAGAGTAGGAACATGATCGCCAATGTCTGTTCCAGACAAGGTTTTTAAAGAAGAAGAAGACTAAAAATTAATTCTGCCTTGGATATAATACAAGATGCTTTTCTCCCTCTCAATCCTATTTCCTGTTGTCTGCTCCTATAACCAGAGTAACGTTAACATTTTTTGTTTATCACCGAGGTGCTCACTTTAGCATTAAGATTATGTGCTTGTGCATTTCACAATATTTTTCCTATTTCACATCAACAATATTCAAAGAATGATTAAATTGTTACTGAAAAAAAAAAGAGAGCTTTAAACAAAAAACGTTTTCGTGCATGTTTTAGTGGAAGCGTTACATACCTGTGTCGTAGGTTGGAGGGGTCGTTTTTAAATCATCGTAGGTATCAGCCGCTAGTCTGATAATTTGCGTCAAAATCTCAGCTCTCTTGCTGCAAACAGATGAAATAGTTTTCAATGTAAAGATATATGCATAACAAAAAAAAAAGAAAAAAAAGTTTGAAGACGTTTATTGGTATGAAATACTGATCCAAGGGCTATTTCTATTGTTACGTTGACAGTGAAAAAAAGTGCTTTGTTTTAAAATGCAAAGAATACTTAATCCGTATCTGAAAAAAGGAATCAAAGAGTTCACAACCTCAAAAATAATTATTTAAAAGTCGAAATCCTAACAAAGTAACAAAATGATGGTAACACCTTGCAAGAACAGAATACTTTCTGTAGTTAGCATTACATCATATATATCTAACATTACATTTACAACATGGCATGTAACACTTCCTTTAAAGTAGCACACACTAAACTACAAAGTCTCTAGCTTAACAACCTGCCAAGCAGAGAAAAGTCAAAAGAAGAGTTAACTATCCATCATTAATTACTATAACAATGGAAAAGTACATAACAACTTCTATC
>BLXT01000663.1:153699-167840 GCA_019648995.1 Plakobranchus ocellatus | reverse complement strand
GGGAGGGGCTGAAAGGGGAAGATGATTTTGGGATTTTGCCTGTGACGTACACAGCAGAATATGCAAGGTGAAAATTTATTTAGGAACATTTTTTTTTTCATTTAAGTAATATAGGATTTTCCACGAACATGGACATTATCCTACATGATTGTTAAAAAGAATCCTTTAACCTGTTTTGTCTTAAAGACAGAGGTGCAGCATCGCGCAGCATCGCGCAGCATCGTGCAGCATCGCGCAGCATCGTGCAGCATCGTGCAGCATCGTGCAGTGCTTTGGGTGTGGACAAATTGGCCTCCTTTTTCGGGCACATCAATTAGTGGTGAGAGTAGAGTCTCATCGTAAAATTCTTATCCGTTGAAATCAAAGCTTTAAGTTCGAATTTTAAATTTAAAATCACTCAATACCTTTACAGACTAATTTTGTTTAGCAAAAAAATCTTCGTTTGTGATTGCACGTCTCTGGTGGTTTATTCGTAGTAAAAATCCCTGCACTGGCTTCTGGCAACGGATTATTTGGAACGGAGCTTTTGTAATGGAAGGTGAACATCTTCTGGAAGAAAATAGTCAGTCAGAGAGTTTGAGCAGAAGATCATTATAAAATGATCGGTTTGTCTGCATTGACAAAAATCTCGAATCTATTGACAGAGAGATTCAGGTAGAGTGTTTTTGAGAAACGTTCTCCATAGAAGGCATTTGGTAAACGCTGTTATGGCTATGAAAGACATGTCGATGTCGATGTTTCCCTTATGCAAATTTCAAGGCGCTATTTAAAACAATGTACTGTGGTACGGCTAATGAAAATATTTTTATTTGAGTTTGATTTGAGCTAAATGAAGAATTTCAATTGTGAGGCTTTTAGAGGCCACCATTGAGCTCCACAAATCTTAGAAATATATATGGACTATAAACGGCTTACATTGCAGAAAGAAAGAAATATAAAGATAAATAGAGAGAGAAAAAGTGAAAGAGCGTGGAGAGAGAGAGAAAAAGTGAAATATAGAGAGAGAAGAGAGTGATAGAGAAAGTAGAGAGAAAGAGAGAGGCAGAGAGAGTAGACAGTTTAAAGTACACGGAGAAGTCAGGAAATAGCAAACAATCAATGCAAGTCTGTCAGACAGATCTTAACACACGCAATAGTAAAATAGGATATTTTACAGCAATTTCGTCCTTGGATTGAAACTCTTAGTCTCAAAATCTAGGGAATCAATGTTTCTGTGGAATAAACGACAAAATAACTGGTGGACACGGAAGGGGAAGGAGGAGGCATGTTTTAGAAGGGATTTATTTGAGAGGCTTTAAGCACAACCTAGATGTCAGGATCATGAAATGGATAAACATGAGCGAGCAGAAACGTCAGGGAAAATACTGTTATCTGCAGCCCAGCCATAGCATGGCCAGTATGATAGTTGTGCCTCAAACAGGAAAATTTGACCTTATGGTTCATAGTTTGTTTTTTGTTTCTTAGAAAACAAGAGTGCTTTTGAACAGTGCGTGGTTATCCGTAGTTTTTTAACGTGGGAACAAGCTGATCACACGACCTACTTCCTTTGACCTGACCTGAGCTGTTTCCGGGAAGTCTTCCTGGTAATTTACCAGTCTCAATCGCACAGACAGCTATACAAAATGGTTTCGTAAGCAGGGCATACACGTTTGTATTTAAAGGCATGAACGTCTTGAGATAGTCCCAATACTGTTAAATTCTGGCTTTTTTTCCGAAAAAAACTATCAGAAATTATCTGGATAATAATATCCAGTGTTACCAGGGTTTTTCCCTGGCAGTGAAGTCCATCATGATGTCGTATATGTGCTTTTTGGTAGACTTGTGAAGACTTGTGGCGACTTATGGAGGCTTGTGGAGACTTGATGGCAATAGTTTCAGGAAATTGTATCAAAAAACAAACCCAAAGGTTATGCCCTGACGAAGTAAAAGAAAAGTATACAAATATAGGAAAGGAAAAGGGGACGGTATTCTGCTTTACGTTCTAACTAGGTCATAGGCCTCGTCATTGCATTGATGGAGAGTATCAGGCAAAGGGATGAGCAGTTTTGAATCGCTAAAGAGTAAACTTATTTGGTGTGTGTTTGTTTGTTTTTAGTGTGAATTACAATAAGCCGAATGGGAACAGACAAAACGTCCGAAAAGTTCTGTCTTCCAATAAGACATTTTTTATGTAATTTGTGTTCTGTCCATCTTTCTACAATTTTGATCGGATGCTGAAACTGCACATTCTGTTACTGCAACTACCAGAACAAAAAACGACTCGCTTCTGATGAAATTCTTAATTTGTGATGACATCGGTTGAGAAGAGTGGTTTTCTCGACAGTAAATATACTGTAACAACCCTAGCTTTCTCTATTTGCCTAAACAACGTCTCTAGCCGATGCTTTGTGATGTTATCAATAAATAATTATCATTTGATGGTCTACCTCTTTTTTTGTTCAATTTGCATCAACCTTTTCTTGCATTTCCATGTTCATCAGAGAAATACATTTACTGTCTGAGCTTAGAGACTGTTAACGCTTGGAATGGGCTTTATTAACAACTGATCAGACTTAGTGTGACACTGGCTACCGCAATGTCTCACTCTTGATAAGTTCAGAAACCTTTTATCAGTGCTGCGCCTGACATCTTTGCGTTGTACCTGGCCACCACAAGGTGATCTCACGGTATTTGGCCGTCGCTGTGCAAGGCAGTGGTGATAAGAACGCACTGGGAACAGCAAGGTTAACACACGTTGTGACACATTTTTTGTGCTGCTGTGAATAAAATCTAGATCTAAATTTGGCATGGTTGCCCTTTTTTGTCTGGCCTTTTTCAGTGAGATTCTGAATCGGTAGCACCGTGGTTTGGTCTGGTTTAACAAGGATATTTATTATTTTCATCTTTTATTGCCTATTTAAGGCCAGGGGACGTCCAAAAGGGTTTCAAAAGTGCATAAAGACAGTGTTTATAGGAAGCCGTTAGATCGTAAACAAGAGGCCAGATGCCACTAGAAACTTCAGAAGTGTCTAAGCATTAGGGAGAGTATAAATGAGAGTGTTTAGTTCGTCGATATTTTTAGCTGCCTTGTTCACCTAAGACAGCAACTTCTAGGTATGTCTGGCATGAATCGTTTGCCTAATGTTGACCCAATTAGCCTGGGTATTACATAATTAGTATTCTCAGGGAGCTGTAGGTGATAGGTATGAAAAGTTGACTGAGATATTTTGACGAAACCGCCGATGTCAGCAAATTTTCAGATCTATAGTTTTGGAGAGCAACATTGCTGTTCTGAATTTTTTCTTCATTTTAATTAATAAATTTTTTTTCGATTTTCGGCGAAGCCTTGAATGATTTGCGTTCTTCAGTTTGATTAAAAGAAGTGTTACAGGCTCGACCCATACATGAATAGCGCAGGGCCATTCGTCACACAAGTGAAACAAAAGAAATCTGGTTCAAATTCTGCTATTCAGTCCATAAATATCAGTACTTTATTCATGGGAAAATGATATTAAACCATAGCAAAATATCTTTTCTAATCTTATACAGTTCGCCCTACGTTGGAGGATTGTGTATTTTTCCAATTTCGCGTGTTTTTAATTCATCTCCTTCACCGACCGAAGCATCTCCAAGATCCTCAAACATTTTTTTTCAGGAGCGCAGCCCTTCCTTAATTGCCTCTCTGTTAGTCTGCTCCTCTCCCCCCCTCCCATCTTAACTATCAAAGTAAAAACCGATAACAACAGGAAGACATGACCAATCAAAAAGATATTGCGTTATGGTATTTTTAATAACCGTTTAATATGCAGTTCCTTTCCATCAGTGTTGAATCTTCACTACATTCCTTACATTAAGATTCTCAAACAATTTCTGCCTGTACAGCAGATATAACGCTAACCGTTCAATGCAAATGGATTAGAAATATGGAGCAAATCAAACTAGAAAGTAAATAATCATCTGGCTAACACATTGAGAATGGGCCTGTCTTTGAATGTAAAGAAAACGGAAATATGGTCCTCTCAAAGAAATCCTCTAACCCCGAGTGCAATCTCGTTAGCAAAGGCGAACAAATCAAACAAGTTTTAAAAATCAAATATCTAGGTTACTTGATAATATCAGATGGCAGATGCACAAGTGAAATAAGTAAAAGAATAGCTGTGGCCAAAGATACATTTCAAAAAATGAAACCAATTCTGACAAACATAAACATAAGTATGAAAACCAAAATAATGCTAATGAAAACATATGCATTGTCAGTAATTTGTATGGTAGTGAGTGTTGGACAATAAACAAGGAAACAGAGAAGCAATAGAGATGAGGTTTATCAACGGAATGATGAGGATATCATGGACAGAAAAAAGTCCAATGAATTGGCACTGTAAGAGGCTAATCTTGAGCGATCGCTAATTAAAATCATAGGACAGAGGCAACGACAGTTTTTAGGCACAAGGATTTAGAACACTTAGCAATCACTGGAAAGATTGAAGGCAACGCAGTAGAAATAGAAAGAGAATAAATTTTATTGAAAGCCTTAAGCTTCTTATCGTCATAGTATCTCTCTCTCTCTCTCTCTCTCTCTCTCTCTATATATATATATATATATATATATATATATATATATATATGTAGGACTCCTATCCGTGGCCAGTCCCTAATTCATGTTCAACGCGCCTATTCCAGGCATTTTTATGTTAATATTTACGCTTTCTCGCTTGTTCATGCGTTCTTTCCGGATCGGAGAACCCATATTTTTTTCTTTCTAATTTTGACGCACTATATATATTCCTACTTCAATGAGTTAAAGAAGGCCTCAAAATTGCATAATATATATCGATACTGTTAGGAAAATGAATTTCGAATTATACAGAAGTGCACTTTACGGACATCGGGAGCCTGCCTTCGCCTACGTCAAAATGAAGTAGTTTCTAGGCTTGATCTGGATCTAATTTTAACCTACAACGTGGCAAAAATGGTGTAGGGGTGGCGGTCCCTTGGCAGCATAGTTGATAGTGAACCCTCCTTAGAGATCTACATGGACCCTTCTGTTGATCCTCGTCATCGATACCGTGTGTGTATAAATAAATAAAAATAAATAAATAAATATATATATATATATATGTATATATATGTATATATATATATATATATATATATATATATATATATATATATATATATATATATATATATATATATATATATACATTTATTCACACACACAGCACACAACTTTTTTTTACATATATGTTGCCGTCGTAATGCTTATGGTCCTTTTTCAAGCATTGCCTCTATCCCTCTCTCTCTCTCTCTCTCTCTCTTTCTCTCTCTCTCTCCCTCTCTCTCTCTCTCTCTCTCTCTCTCTTTCATCTATTAATTTAATCCCTTGCCCACATTCTCTTTGAAATAAACTCGGTATTGTGGTTGTGTTTTATATTGTAGCAGTGCTATTCACATGGACAATACATAATGTAATTTTACTTTGCTCTGCACTCCTTTGCCTCTATTTTGCTCTATTTTGTCTACATATCTATTTGTCAAAGGAAACCTGATACCTAGTTTGATTGTTGTTTTTTTTTAAAAAGGAATTTTCAAAGAATAATGTGATTTCAGGGTTCTGGACCCTTGATCCATCAGGCCTCGGCGCCGGTGACAAGGCTCTAACCCGACACAGAGTGGTCCATGCCAATCTCAGGAAAACATGATTGAGACACAGAGACAATAGGGAAGCGAGAAGGATCTATCATCTATCCAGATAAAGTGTGTTTAATATGTTGTACAAGACTCTTTGATGTGTTACGATTTGAGAGGAAAAAAATAAGTTAAATCATAACTGTCGTAAATATATGCTTTGGTTCTTTGGGTCAAGTAAGGATATTAAAAAAAAAACATTTGAGATGAGAGATTGTGCCACTAAATGTCTTTCTTAAGCTTTGACGACAATCTATTTTTACATGCACAAAGCTATCCTTCCCTATGTGTAATCACATTGTTGATAGGCGTAACTTATCAATGGGTTCTTACTATGAATGGAGAAATTAACGAGAAGCGCCTCAGACGCCATAAGAAACTGTCAGAAGGAATTCACTCCATTAGGATCAACTCAATGGCAAGAAAGAAAGGACGTGTCTGCATTTTGCTACCTTACTTCAGCTTCCGATTAGAAGTCAAAGTCCATGATCAGATTGGATACAGCTTTTGTTCGGATATTTTTATCATCGTGTCAGAGTATTATTGCTACAGTTTGTAGGCTCAAATTATTGAACTGCGTCAGCCAGCTGTCTGAATCATCTTTTCCATCCCAGAATTAGACAAGTTTGGTAACCTGGCCTGGGAATTTGTCCCACCACTTGAACTCGTCTCAGGATCTGCCAATTTGCTCTTCCTGGCTTTCTGTTCTTCTTCCCCTTTCACCGCCTTAGATTTCTTTTTTTCTATTCCCTTTTTAGAGAATTCTCCTCCATTTCTCGTCAACTGAAATTCTCTTTCTTCTCTCTCGCGTTCTTTCTCGTGGAGTCGTTCAAGTTCTTGCTTCAAATAAATTACTTTCCTCTCACCTCTGTGTTCTAATAGGCCAATCTGTTGTACGATTTCCTCTCTCGAATCCATGACAATTACTGACAGCTGGAAACTTCTTATGGATTAGATCTAGTTTCGATCTTCATCCTTGTCTATCTCGTCACCAAATCTGTCACGAATAGTTTTTGGGCTACTCAGTTATAGGTCTAGCTGAACATCGTCTGTGACAAGTAGTTCTTTTCGAACAGACTTAAGAATAAAAATTATTCCAAGTCTTGCCGAAAATAGTTATATAATTTCCAAGCTATTTAGGTCAACATTATGCAAATGATTCAAGAAAAGACAAGAAGTTACTTTCTTATGTAAATAAGATCAGCTAAAAATATTGACCAATTAGCTACTCGCATTTATCCTCTACCTAATACGAAAACACATCGGGAAGTTTCTAGTGGCATCCCAAACTTTTTTGGCCTTAAGTTTTGATCTAAAAGCTTCCAGCAAACAATATTCCCGCATTTCCGAAAACCTCCCAGAAACCATTATATCTAAAGTATTTAAACAAAACTAGAAACAATAATAGCAATGTAAAACTAAAATAGGCCTAGTCAAAGCCAGTTTAGAGTTTGTCTGAACATTACATGTATACGGGGCTATTTCAAAAGACTAGCCGTTCCGAGTCTAGATCTAGACTCAGTTCACAGAGAATTTGTCTCTCTCTCTCTCTCTCACACACACACACACACACACACACACACACCAGCTTATATCCATGGGTCTATTTTATTTGCGCTGTCTGTGATGAACTGTTATTCCTATAATCATAACAATACAATGGTGTTTTCAAACGTCTTAATAACTTACATTAAAACCCTTTTGAATGGCGAAATCTAGAAAGCTTTTCTTATCGGCCAGATAGTACAAAGGTTTTCTCTCAATCAATCCATGTGTTTGAAGGACAAGGGAAAATATTTAGATTGTTTTCAATGTTCAAAATTCAAAACAATAACAATTTGACCTGTTTTACAAATATATAGCATTTGCTGTTATTGATTTTTATGTCTCTGCTAGGACCATAAACTTTTCTTTTGGTTACTCAAAAAATGTATCATATAAACTAGCAAACCCCATTGCTGGTTTTTTATTGTTTTACTTAAAGATATTCTAAAAAAAAAAAAAAAAAAANNAGTTGCGCACCAAACATTTAATATTGTTTTTTCTCTTTAGCTTTGACTTGCGGCGTACAAAGTTCCGGAACGTTATTTTTATTAAAATGTCTACCTGCATATTTTGTTTCACATGTTTAATAAGGTTAAACAGGGTTATAAAATGTCGTTTTGTAAATCCGCAAAACAACTTTGGGATTTTAAAATGTGCCCACATAAAATGGCATGATCTAGAGTGACATATTTCTATTTTTTGTAGATTTTATTATAGCCCCACAAAAATGTGTATAGGCATAACACGTTCTAGTTTAGCTCCACGATAATAAGAAATGCATGCACATAATATATTGATTCCTGTTAGTAACTGGGGATGTTCATTTTTTTTTCAATCATCTTTTTAATGCAATTTGAATCCACCAAAGGTTGTTATTTTCTTTGCTTATGTATGCATCCAATATTTATTGCATTTGAAAAGAGATCTCTCATTGGAAACCTTTTTTTTTTTTAATCGAGCCCACCATTTCCTTATTTATTCAGCACGGTTTTGTTCGCATGGTAACATTTTATTCATGAATCACAACTATCCCGCAGAACATTTTTTTTTACCCCAATCTATCATGTTATTATTCATAAAGAAGCATATTTTTTTTTTGCATATTTTTTTTTATTTAATATTGCAAATTCTATAGTCACTTTTTAGCCATTATACAATCGACCAATTAATCGAACAGTGCATGGCTGTCAACTAACCAGTAGTGCAGTCTCGATAGGGCATGGTTGTGCTCATGTTTTATCCAATACAGCATCTTCTCATACAATCAACAGAGCTTTGTTCAAATGCCCACATTTAAACCGATCCAACTTTGTTTTATTTGTTCAGTACTGCACTTTTAGTGAACCCCGTTTCTACCCAGACACCATTAGCAACACATTTAGAGCAAAAAAAAATTGTCAAAACATTGTTTTGTATAATCTCTTTTTATTTTCCTAATCTCAGAAAGTCGTACCCAGTTTAAAATTGCTGATATTAACAATGACAACTTCTACTAGAAGATCATAAAGCGTTGTCGTCAAGAAACAATGTTCCATGTAAAAAAAAAGTATATAATTTTAACATGAAACCAAGCAAAGTCAGAAGGAACTATCTCTGTTTCACCATTAAAAACGAACATACAACTGACTTATTTATTATGTTTCAGTATTTATTATGAAAGTGTTAATTTTTGAGGAGTCGCTTCATCTTGTGTGTCGGTAATCCAATGTAAAGAATAAATTATTACCAAATAATTCATAAAAGAATCAACTTAAGGCTATGAAGGTGGTTTTTGTGTACACAATATTACGATATCCCTCGGTAGGCTGACCACATTGATCCAAAGCTATCTGAGGTGCAAGGATCACACTTAAGGCTGATTGAAGAGAGGGGGAGAGAAAGATAATTTATACGAAAGAGCAGTGCTAGCCTTGTTTAATTTGGTGAAGACGTCGTTAACCTTCTCAATCGGAGAGACAGTAGATGATCAGTGTTGCCACTATAGTATTTTTATACTAGATCTAGTATTTTTTTGCCAAATCTAGGATTCTAGGAGTTTTTTCTTAAATCTAGTATTTTTTTTTTAAAATAACCCACAACATATTTTTGAGAAAAAAAATTAAATAAAACAATAATGAAAAAAAAATAAAATACTAATAATAAACAAAGTGACTTTAATAGTCAGGAAGCCAATTTTAAGATATTGGATTTGGCTTGAGACTAGCAGCAGTAATGCAACCGAGACAAGAAATAAAGGTGAGCAAATCTGTGTTATAGTGTTTACTTGCATTTTTGTTTTTATTTATGCTGAACTGTAAGCCTAGCCTACTCAACACAATATTAAGGGGAAAGACCCAGCTAAGCCCAAGATTAAAAGAATTAAAAGAAAGAAAAAAAATTAATATTTTTTTTTTAAATGCGTGACATGGGCCTTGAGAATTTTTTGTTTAACAAAACTGATGAGTTTTCATAGGGGGGTAAGCTCTTTATATAAATCTAGTATTTTGATCCCAAATCTAGTATTAATTTGGCATGAAATCTAGTACTTTTTCAAATGACTCAGTGGCAACACTGTAGATGATAGACCACATATATCTCTCGTATACCTCTTCACACCAAAGACTGTTGATAAACTTGCTTATAGAGTCTGGTACAACCGATATACCAATCGTGGATCCCTTGGTGAGCTCCAGCTCTAATTGTTACACTGTTTTCTTCTATTCTACGATCGATACACAGTAGATTAGAACATATCCCTTACAGCTTAAATGTTAATGTTAACTCTAATTTACTACATCAATAGATCTTTTACTGTTTACATAGTACTGAAGAGTGTGAATGTCTTTCATAGAACTTAATTCAATCTCATCTGTGCAAGAGCTAGAGAGCTACTGATTCCCGGGTTTTAGCACCAAATAAAGGTCATGGACATGAAGCCTCACGATAATACAGACACAACATTTGGCCGAAATAACAGGTCGTGTGTGTGTGTGTAATACAGACAAAGCTTTATTTGACTATATTGCTACAACTCTGAAGATGATACTTATAAGATATAATACAGATAGAATTGGATTAAATTCGGACTGAAATATGTTAACTTTACAACGGGCAATGTTAGACTGATGATAAAATTAATACATTCACATCAGATAAGAACGAAGCGACAATAGGGCGACACTTCAGAATAAAGGAAATCCGCTTTATACTTTTAAAGTAAAGAGATTACACATACGCGAAGAGGGTGGGAGGAAGTAGCACCATTATAAGTTGTCACAAACACCAGAAATAAAAGGTAGATAATACCTATGATGTGAGACGTTGAGTTCTTTAGATCTATATAGACCTAGCTGAAAATAATGGAACTCTGGAGATTGTGTGAAAAACGTAAAAAACTGAGTTTATTTAACTCAACAGCAGGAAATCAAATCAAATAATATTCACATGGGCCGTCGGTTTAAAAAACTAGATTTAGCTCTATGAGTCTGCGTAATCGCTATACAATGATCTCGCTGCAATCTCTGTGTGATACTTTCATCAATCTTCTCCCGGTATTTATACTTTTTTTCCAAACGAAACTCTACAAGTTTCTGGAAATCTCTCCCATAATGCAAGCGTAGAATGTTCGAAAATATAGATCTAGAACGTTCTATCACAATCCTAAGATCAAAACAAAGCATTCTTCGAGAAGCTCAAAGGAAAATCCTTGAGCTAAAAATAGAACACGAGTCACGTTCGTTTACGTAATGAATTCTCGTTCGCTTTGCGTAAAAAAACTTCCTGGGTCATTCTAGAATTCTCGAGTTGACGTGCATTCAAAAGCAAGCCGTAAGTCTGATTTTTGTTACACACGCCCCCTCTAAGAATGTATACCAAGTAACAAATTCCAAGCAAAGAAACAAAATAATGCTAACACTTTGCAAGAACAGAAAACTTTCTGTAGTTAGCATTACATCTTATATATCTAACATTCCACTCACAACATAGCATGTAACACTTCCTTTACAATAGCGCACACTAAACTACAAAGTCTCAAGTTTAACATCTGGCTAAGCAAAGAAATATCAAAAGAATAGTTAGCTATCTATCACTAATTACTATAATAATGGAAAAGTACATGGCAACGTCTATCATAATACACTACTCAATTCTACAAAGGTAATCTGCACCAACATTTTCACTACCCTTAATGTATTGAACATCAAAGTTGTATACTTGCAAATCTAAAGCCCATCTCATTATTCTAGGACAATCATCTTCGCAGTATTCAAAAACTGTAAAGCACCATGATCTGTCTCCAGGGTAAACACAGTTCCGTAAAGATAAAGTGAAAACTTCTTCACTCCCCATACAATAGCGAAAGCTTCTCTCTCAGTCACTGAATATTCTCTCTCCCTATCGGTCAATTTTTTGCAAGCGTAAGCTACCGGGAAAAGCGTATCCTCATTCTCCTGCATGAGAGCAGCGCCTAATCCGCGATCAGATGCATCCGTTCTGAGGACGAACCTTTTGTTGACATCAGGCAACTGTAGGACCGACTTGGACGTCACTGCTACTTTCAACGAGTTGTAGGCTCTCTCCTGGCTGTCGCCCCAGTTCACGATGTTAGACTGGCCCTTGCGCACCAAGTCCGAAAGAGGCGCAGAGACCGCGGCAAAATTCGGTACATCTTTATTATTATCACTTGTTGCAACACCACTGGAGCAGCATCGTCATAGCAAAGACTGTACAGTATGTAAAGACACTCAGGCTCTTTCTTCACGCCTACATTTTATGCTTGCACGGAGTCCCGTGGCCGACGCCCTTCTTTGTACACTTGCCAAAGGAGGACTTTCGCTTGCCTTACACTATTATTACGAGTTACAAAATTGAGCCTAGCGTATGATTTCAACTTCTCATTGGATCTATTTATTTTGTTTACTTTTTTTGACACTCCAGCGTCAACTGCTAAAATACTTTAAACTTATATGTTAATATATATTGAGCGTGATTATGTTTATTCATGATTACTATTAGAAAATAAGCACACAGATCTAGATCTAGATCTATGTATAAAATCTGAATCTGCGCCTACATATAATATACATGTGTATATATATATATGCATGTATATAATATGTATATATATACATGTATGTATATCAATTATGTATATAAAGTATATATATAATATATAAATATGTATAACAGTATACCATATAAATATATAGTATTATAAAATTTAAAGAATATATATAAAATATATAAAGTATATATATATATATATATATATATATATATATATATATATAAAATATTATATATTAATCAATCTTATCAATCCACCCATTCATCTGCTCATAACTTTGAGGAAAGCTAAATTAACTTCTTCTCCCTTCTCAAAAACAAAGTCGCAAAAAACATTAATTTTTTTTTAAAAATGATGTACCCTTGACTTGTAACAGAATTAAAGGGACTTTCATGAGATGCATTGGTGACGAAGATTAAAAGGTGGGCAAATCGACAGACAGACGAAGATGGCAAATAGATCTAGATATAGAGACAAAGAAAAAGAGTGATGATGAGAAAGAAAAATTTTTCGCCAGATATAGATCTATGGATAGATAGATAGATAAACAGAGAGAGAGGGGGGGAAAGAGAGAGAGTGAGAGAGAGATGAGGGGGATAGAGATCTATGAAGGGATAGAATGACAACGAATCAAAACATTATTTAAGGATATGAAAATTGGTAATTATTATGGAGTGTTGGATAATGAAAAGAAAGAAAAGAAACTGTGTATTAAATGCTCATTTCATTACACCATACAGATTTATCAACTTTTTTTAAAGTCAAAGATGTAAAAAGGAAATGAATAATTGATGAAAAAACAAACGATATCTTAAAGGAGGAAAGAGATTTTTGATTGACGATACACATATGTCGCTTGGTGGCGCTGCAAGTAGGCTGTGCACGAAAAAATAGCTAGCCTGAGTATCTTTACACCTATACTATCTTTGGTCATAGAGAGAGAGTCATGAGTGATTTGTGGAAGATTCTATGTTTACAAGCTGGTCCTTTTTTGCCAAAGGGAGAGTGTAGATCACACAATCAACTCTGTCTGAAAATGAAATGTGACCTAAGGGAATTATTTCATATAGTTCGACTACTACCAAAATGCCTCTTTCAAGTTGGCCGACCCTTCATTTGTTGCAGGGCTGATTCCATTCATTGCCATCAGCCGCAAAGCACATCCCGTACGCAACCATTCTATTGAGTTTGAAGACATGCAATGTCACATTCACAGTGGAATTTCCACAGACATGCACGAGTTTGATTCAGCGGACTTTTCATACAACATGCAGAAGCAGAGGATGTTATCAGCTTCTTCTTTCTAGATTCACCCATGAAGGTGGCTCATTACATTAACTGAAGTGAGCTCATACTGATCAGCTAATTTCACTGAGTCCGTAAGATTCTTTATAAAAGATGCAGGATGTCTATCGCAAATAAGCCAATTTCGCTCAAGGGGAAAAACCCCTGGCTTCTTGAAATATTTACTCGGTCACGACCTTGGATTGTGACGCATTGGATTGAACGCGGAAATGGGCTCCAAAGTAAATATTGCTTATTTCCAGTCTTAGATTCCACTGTCTCCACAGTGTATTTTGGCGTTAGATTTAGAAGTTTTGTCGTAGTCTAGAACAAAATTCGAGAAAAAAGATGAGCGTGGGACACATGCAACAGTGTCAGCCGTTGTAGTAGCGAAGCTCTATGAGTGACGTAACATTTCGACCATTCCAAAGCCAAAAACACAACTTGAAAAATGCAGAGAATGGATCAGGTTCCTCAGCGTCAAGATTGGAGGTGATCATTATGTTTGCTTAAAATTAAGTGTGGCCGTACTTGTAATTTATAGATCTAGGAATGTCACAGCGAGATTTTTTTTTTTTTTTTTTTTTTGGGGGGGGGG
>BLXT01000663.1:122264-142112 GCA_019648995.1 Plakobranchus ocellatus | reverse complement strand
ATTAAAATTAAATCAAATGAAATAAATGGAACTAAAAGAAAGGTACAAAGGCCCAGTTTGAAACTTGCTTCTCTATTTTACCATGATGATTTATGATAAATTTAATCTTCTAACCCGAATTACTGTCAAAAGCGTATTATCGGTAACAAAAAACACAGAAGTTAATGAAAACACGTCATATTCAGATGCCATGAGTGGACATTACAGTTTAAGCAGCTGTAAATGACAGCTAATTTAACACAAGTATTTTAAACCTGAGGTACCAAAGTAAACAGAGTTGTTTTTATTTATTAGTCCATAGTGCGATAGTTCCTAAAACTGCATGTTATGAGGAAGAGAATTTTTGTCGGCTATCTCTTTCTCACCCTCTGGTTCTCTCATTCTCTCTCCTCCTCTTGCGCGTATGCGCGAGTGTGTGATTATTTTTATTTTCATTGTTTTCTTTCTCGCTTTCTCTCTCTCTCTACTTTTCAATTTGCTTGGACATGCCACAGATGTTAACCTATTTATTTCCATTTCAATTGATTGTCCGCTTCTTTAAAAAAAACTCATTTTTCTATTATACTTTTTTTTTTTATTATTTGCAATATAACAAGTTTATTTGACAGAAATATCTAATTTTGCAGAAAGTCATTACTTTCTACAGCTTATGATTCTTAATTTCAAAATACGAATGGAATCAGAAATGTTCTTTTTACTATAGAGCAATACCAATTTAGGACTACAGCATTTAATCCAGTCGAAATTTGTTTTTGTTGCAGAAACAAAAATGTCCATTTTGCTCAAAAAAAGAAAAAAAACAACGGATATATAATCTGCTTTTGCAGTACTAGTTGATGGTGCACAATACGAAAAGTTCGTTTTGTCTTCCTTTTTACTTGTATTCTGGTCTGTATAGCCATTTGGTAATAGCAGGGAAATATTTATCACTTAATTTGCACAACACAAAATGGTCAAAATACTGTAATTTTATGTACTATTGGATTGAACACAGTAAGAAAATGTCGTTGTAACGTCTACTTTTATATTATGTATCCTTGGAACCAGTTTAGAGGTAGGAATATTTGTGCCGCAGCCAGACACAACCAGCAATAATAGACAAGGGTATCTTACTATGCTTACTTAACTCTCTTTGGAATTTAATGCAAAGATTCCTCATCTATCTCTCAGAGAATTCAAATTGCACGTAATCCACTATGACATGTTCATTTCATTATTTTCTATATTAACTCTCAGATTTTATCAGATTTCTATATTAACTCTCAGATTTTATCAGCTCTAGGTTCTGGCAAAGGCAGCGAGTGAGAGCTGTGCATCTTCAGATAATAGAATTAGAAAGACCTTCTAAGATCTAGTTACTGCATTGTTAATTTGTGGAAATATCTTTACTTTGCCAACTATTTTTATTTATAACTCTCACTTGCGAATTTTGTAGAGTCAGTATTAGGACACCCCTAGTATAGAGCTAACAAATGTTCACACATGGAGCTGACTGTGTCATGAAAGTCTTTTTTTTTTCATTAAAACTTATTAATAAGAACAGTTCTTTTTCAAAAAGAAAACAGAAATAGGCTATATTTTTTTTTGGTCTTTTATTCAATTATTCATATGCTATTGGACCCAATTCTTAGTAACACATAACAAGCAAGTCCAATCTTAAGGAAAGTATGAGGTGATGATCAAAACATTCCAATTCCGGCAGACATTGACTGAATGTGTAAACTAGTCAATAATCATTTTCTTAGAATTTTCATTACGATTTCTGATCCATCGAAGGTCTAGAGGCACTAAAATTCTATAAATTCATTATCCAGAACCCACATCTAGATCAATAATATTCATTTGGAGGGTTTCATTTTCAAAAAACGAGATCTAGATCTCAATCGGACTGCAATTGCATGGCAGGCAATCTAGCCCACTAGACTACAAACTAATTACTATTATCAGTGACTGAAGAATTTACTTCCAGACAACATGAAGCTGACTACATCTAGATTATTCGTTTAAACTTAAGAGCAATGCCAAACAGTATATGTGTAGTGTCATAACAAAACGAGATGTTTTGCAGCAGGAACAACATTATTGTAATTAATATAAGGGCAGTTGTCATTTTTCTGAAGTTTTTACACAGAGACTCTCATACCCTTAAAGGAAGCCTTTTTAGAGTTTTATAGAACTCGTACATAGATATACAGCTGGGACTTTTTAATTTTCCACTTTTTAACACATTTTTTAATGGCTGACATTAACGAAAAACATTTCATTCCAAGATGACACTACACATATTTAAAAAACATATGTATAAAATGTTGAAAATAAAATAACAACTGACGGCATACTAAAAGGTGGAAAAATGAAAGCACAGAAAAAAATACACAGAAACAAAAGAAGGATCCATGTGTATTTATGTATTCATTGCACATTATAATTATCCTGGATGGATTTAAAGTACAAGTATACTTTTTTTCAAATTCCATTTTTCAAAATAATCTAAAAACAAAACAAAAAAAAAAATCAAGAACCACACTCCTATTTATCTCTGACAAACATAATATAATCTTTGCCATCTTGGCCAAATGGGAGAAAAACAATTTGTTCATAACAAAGAAATATGTATTACGATACAAGCACTCTATGAGCATAAAATCTAAGAAAAAGCTGGGAGGAGGTGTATAAAAGCATATATGTTTTGAATTTGGAAACTGAAATGTATAAGTGAGTCATATCCAAAACTTGTAATTCACACCTGTACAATGATTTCACTGCTGCCCTTCACTTTTACCACATTTTATACCAGACCATGGAAAGTTTCAGACATTTACTGAATAAAATACGAAGCTATTTGTGATAAAATTTTATCTGAGATTTCTCATTTTTCCTAAAGAAAAGTTTACTTCAAAGAGGAATAATGTGATCTTTACCTCAATAACGAATTTTTTACAACAAAAAAAATTGCATTTGAACTTGTATAAATTGCATTTTCTCAAGACTTGTCTATTGTTTTGATTGCTATTTTTTTGTTCATAACAGAAGAGATTTTGTTCAGTTTTAGACGCTTGAGGATGAACGATAAACAATGAGGGAATTTGAAAAAAATGTCAATATTATACAAATTTTGATTCCCAACAATTTAAATCATGTAGACTAGATTAGAAATTTTTCAAATGGGATTAGGAACACTTTTTATTTTAATGGTTTTGACTACTGATTAGTGTCTAAACACTGACATAATACAGAACATAAAGACATATTACGCGTGTATAATTTTATAGGCTTAAACCAATCTCTATTTTATGAGTCTTAGATAAAATAAATATATAGTGCTAAATGAAAAAACACACACTATAACATGGTTATTCTTTATGAAAAACATGACCACTCTCCCCACTAGACACACAGTATGAGATGTAGGGACTGTCAGAAAAATTTGACTTAAACAGAGAACATATATTGTGACATAGTTTGTAACTCCAGTAACAAAATACGCTAGAGCTGCTCACAGAGTACAACATGTAAAGTTGAATGGTGATTCACAACCAAGAGTCGAGTTGAAAACAGTGGTTCAATCTTGATAGGTAATAAAGCCAGGCAAGTGAGAAATAAACTGTACAGAAATCAGCCCTCAAGCAGGTTTTTCCCCCCTCCTTTTAACATTAAAAGTGAAGTAAAAAAGTTATTGGACATATTTACATTAAGGATGTTGATAATTTTTACTTTGTAAAAAGTACAAAAAGTATAGCTGAAAAAAGGATAAAGAAATCTGCTCACTGTGAGGTTTGCTTCATACTCATGCATTGCCAACTATTTTTTGCCTACGAGAGGGCTTGATTAGTCACACATTGCTAACAAGATAGGAATGTAGTAAGAATTTTTTTTTTTTTAATAAGTGAGCTGAAAGTGACAAATTGTTCAAGTGTACTCGCAGCTTTAAAGAATAATTACACTATTCCACAGAACAAAGTGGAAGGAAAAGGAAAGATGATATAAATAGCAAGTTTTATTAGACAAAGAGTGGAGAGGAGCCAAACAGAACTTTGTAAATCATGTTGAGATAAGCAGATTATAAATTTCACTGGAGTCTAAAGAGTTAAAAAGACTGGTACAGTATAATGAAGCTGGAGAACACTTCCACATCACATTGTCCTCAAATATTTTGTGAAAGTTTCTGATTGTCTGTCTTTTCGACGTTGAATTTTCACAACTCTAACGTCATACTTAATTTGACATTACACACCTATTCACAGTGCAAATAGGTTCAACGATAGAACCTTTGCCACCATGCAGTCTCTATTACTGGATCTCTACTCTGGATACATCCAAAGCAACAGTGTAGATGTTTTACTGCATTGAAGATAACAGATTGTTATTTTGACATAGATAATGATTTTTTTTTTTGTCCTTTCTACTGACATTTATCACCTACCTATCTACATGTATATGGTACACAGATTACAGGATATAAAGCATTTCAGTAAAAAAAGTCAACATGTTCAGAAGTAGGCATTTGACATCAATGATTGACTTTTATGAATCTCTGAAGTAAAAAAAGGCAATAAAATAAACAAAGTTTTGGGCAAGGCAGCATCCAAAGATAACTGACATGAAACAAAGCTTTGCAGGGATATTTAAGTGCTTCTCTCTGTTCCCTTTTACAAAAAGGTATTCTTGAAAACATTTGTGATGACTGGCTTGATGACTGAATAAAAAAAAAAGCTTAAAATCAGAATATCTGAGACATTAAGCAGAAAATTATCAATTTGATGATTCCGTATATTCTTCAATCAAGTGGGTTAGGCAGGATAAAATATGTGAAAAAAAATGTATGGAAAGAGAAAAAAAAATAAAAATGTAAAATACTATACAAGGCTGTTTAAATCACAATTTTTAATAAAAAAAAAAATCTTAATCCACAGTGAATTACTAAATAAATCAAAATTATGTTAAATATAATGAGATTTGATGTTTTAATTTTTTTCTCATCCATCTTTGCTTGACATTTATATATGAATTGATACAGATTCAACTCAATCAGTCAGTTAAAATGATAATAATATTAACTAAAAATCACATTGTCGACAGAAATCTTAATGAAATAATATTAAAGGAAAAATGTAAAACTTTTAGTTCACACAAACAGAATCATCTTCATGCAAAAGATATGTTTGGTTGAGTTATAAAAATGTTGATGCTAAGCATGACAAAAACTTACAGAAAGAAAAAAAAATTCCAATTTAAATAAGTCAAAAGAGATCAGATAAGATAAATGTGATTCATACACCCATTTCATTTCCACACATTGCACCTCATTTAGTACAACTACAAGATGCCACTTCATAAGTCTCTACCTCCCAGATTTTGTAGAGCATTGTGAGAATCCAATATTTCATAGGTTGTTTGTTATGCATATCAAGTGTTTTTGAATATAGCTTTTCAAAACCTACAGGGTAATGGAGTGGGCATTGTGTGTGCCTGAGGAGTGGGCATTATGTGTGCCTGAGGAGTGGGCATTGTGTGTGCCTGAGGAGTGGGCATTGTGTGTGCCTGAAGAGTGGGCATTATGTGTGCCTGAGGAGTGGGCATTATGCGTGCCTGAGGAGTGGGCATTGTGTGTGCCTGAGGAGTGGGCGTTGTGTGTGCCTGAGGAGTGGGCGTTGTGTGTGCCTGAGGAGTGGGCATTGTGTGAAGCTCTTTCATTTCAAGTTGCAATTGAAAAACAAGAAAAAACAAGGTCAAAAAGCTTGTGTGAATAAAAATATAATCCATATCATTGCAACACTGCAAAAAGCGTAATCAGCTGTCTATTTCAATTGCTTGTCATTTTACTGAACTGCGTAGCATCAACCATTTTTTTAAAAGGCATCTCCTAAGAGTTTCATGAGATTTCATGAATTTCATTAAGAACTATTGGCTCAAAATAGATATTATATTAGTGATGCATGAGCATTATATTTATATAATAGCAATGACTATGCATTTTCCGTAATGGGTGACTTGGTCTAGTATTATTCAAGTGTCAGCCTGTGCCTGTTATCAGCCACAGGGTAACCTCTTGGTGCTCTGTCAACATAGAGGCTTAATACGTTTGGTGTATTTGACCAAAAGAATTACAGATTTGACTCCAAAATTGTGGGCATAAGACAAGTTATAGCATTGATGACAACAGGATGATGTCAGATGATGATGCTAATACTAGATAGGAATGCTGATGTTGTAGGACTTTTCATAAAAATGTTGATGATGATGAAGATAGTGATAACCAGGTAATTGCTCATGTGGACGATGGTATAACTGTGATAATGGCACAGAAGGGCTAAGACCTTCTGTTACAACTTACAGGAACTAATGGCATAGGTCACGCCATTTCCCTTGCCATGAGCTGAAGGGGCGATATTTGGGGAAAGACTTAATTCTCAAACATTTTTCTTTTGGCAAGATCTAAAAGACCCTGGGCATGGGCTGTGCGTATGCGTATTTTTTTTTTGGGCACGGGGGTAAGTCTAGCAGAATGTTCAGGCTCTTGTCTGGTATGTGGTATGTGAATGTTCACAAGTTTCAGAGGTTAATAAGATCCTTGGATTCTGGGAGACTTTAAGACATGGCTGTGGTAGTGTTTGTTGGTTAGATAGGTTATCACAGCATAATTAAGCTTGCATACTGCAGCCCTTCTTAAAGTTTTTAAAAATCCTCTCCTTTGTCCTTCTCCATGTTCTTGGTTCTTAAACATACTCTTTTGCTCTCCATCTCTCACTTTCCTTTACCCTTTTATTGTATTTTCTTTCTTCCTCTTATCTCCCATTTTCCTAGGTGGTTTGGAAGTAATGAAAAGATCTATTCATCTTGTGCTTCCTCTTTACCGTGCTTCAATTCTATTTTTTTTTTCTTTCACTTTCAAGCAAGTATGGAATTATTCTTTTTTGTTTGTTTGTTTGTTATTTCCCCATGCACTGACATGACTGCTTCTATAGAGCACTTTATTTGGACCCTTTTGAAGATACACTAAATTCCTCCTATATGCGAGTCAGATAAAGAGCCCCTTAGTTGATTGACACAGCACTGCCAATTCAAAGAATTAAGCTTGGGTAGTCTTGAGTTCTCATTTTAGTATTTGACAAAACATTTTGGTAGTTTTGGCAAATATTTAATAACAAAGACAAAACCTGAATGACTTTAAATCAAGATAAATGGCCAACAAGCAATAAACATGAACTCGCTGCACCTATTTTCAGAAACAGAAAATAAAGAGTTATGAGAAAAGAAAAAATTCAAACTTTAGCATTTCATTAACATACACTATCTATTTATGGAGCAATATCCAATGTTAAAACAGATGCAGAGACAAGTTACTTTAATTTTTTAAAGGCAAGATTTAAGTTATTTCCATCTCATTTCAATACTTCAGTAATATGGTTTTCATTTTAAAAACAGAAATCAGTAATGATTGACAGATCAGTGTACTATTTTCTGAACCCTTCTTGCTGACCCTTGCGGTTTTTTGCGATCTACACCATTTTGTCTCCACATAAGTTGCTCAAGAAACTTAGGGATGCTCCAGTAAAACACTGTTGGAACGATAAACAGGATGCTACTGACAGTGCAGTTAATTATGGCACTGAGAGATGCTAACACAGGTGTTTATAAAGATGATGATGAAGGTCATGGTAAGATGAAGTAAGATTAATGTTTATGATGATCAAACAAGGACTGGCCATTGGTTGCCTTACATTGACTGAGATAGGTTTGGTGTACAGTTCATTCAAGAATGCATATTTAATGACAGGTATGATAGGAGAATCAGCTACATCACTAATTGTTATAGTTTGACTATAGACTGCCTCGCCGTTACTCATAGATGTGATGACATATGTATGTAAACTGGTGTGACAAATGCCATCTCTGATCCAACATTGTCATAGCTTCATTTCTACAAAAATCAGGTGATAATGTACAGGCAGCAATGTTCTGCAATAGATTTACAGATTAAGAGTTAATCAGCAAGTTTTGGATGAACGAGCATTGGAACCTTGAGGTGTAAACTATGACAACCCAGTCTACATCAATTGTGTATACAATTCAGCTTGGATTAAAACCCAATAGCTACAATAAAGTAAGCTGACGGCAGGGAGAAAACAAGTGTAGGATATCATTCTCATATAAGTGAGCCTGCCTTACTGCTCTCCCTAACCCTACACACTCTCTGATTAGAAGCTTTTTATGGCCAACTGTTGTAAAACCAAATGTATATGTATGTAAAATTGTTTAAAAAATGAATAAAGTGAGTGATGCTTACATTTTCGAAAAGGTATTACTTCACTACAAAATTTGATATTTAACGAAGGTTTAAGCAAGCACTCCACCCCTTATGACAGAATTCTCATTCATTCCAGTTTTCCACTGCTAAAGATTCTATAATCTTGGAAAAAACAAATATTAAGAAAAAGCCAATTTGTCCGAAGATGCGTCTCAACGAGTCTGATATTGCATTTAGAAAATTCTAAAATCTTCAGAACAGCCCGAGACTCCTGTCTGTAAGCTTCACAATGCTGGAAAGTGGATAGATTTTCAGCCAAGATATGGGATTTTTTAACATTCTGAAAATAGCATTTGAAAGAAAGGGGGGGGAAAAGTGTGTATTTTTTTTTCTTTTCTCCACGGTGTGATCTGCAAGATCTGACTCAATAGCATTGTCTGAGGATATTTTAAGATCTTCTTCCTTCCCACAATTATGATTGTTTACTTTCTGAGTAGTATTTACAGAGATGAAGTTTACAAGCAAAGCTTGATGTGAAGCATGAACAAAACAAAAGCATGAAGTGCATTGGCAATTTAAATTAACAATAGATTAATAAATAAAAGAAAACTCCCACTCTATGAAATCATAATATTTGCATTGCATTTCATTATTAATTTAGCACACCTACAGCAAAAAGGTAAAAAAAGAAAACTTCAGTTTAAAAAAAACAAGTCTCCTTTGCACACATCTTTCAATAAATTTCTTTTATGCTCATATAATCCAGCTACCCTTTCACTTATTATTCCAGGGGCAATTTTAACCCTCTTAGCATATCGGGCTTTGTGGCTTTAGAGAGTTTACACAATAAAGGCAGGAAGAGCATTTATTGCATATCTAGGAGATAAATGATGCAATATATCATCAGCATAAGACTGTTATAATTTTTTTTTTCAAGAAAGTAATTTTTCATTACATGCTGAGAGGAGCTAAATGATCTGCAGGAAAAAGTATCAGGTCCTGCATCCGCACCCCAAATCAATGAGAATAGTCACAATTCATCAGTCATCTTATGGTAATAGTCATAAAAGTTATAAAAAACAAAACGATGAGGAAAGAGAAAACTGTAAACATGTCATGACTTTAAAAATGTGAAAAAACTGATCAACAAAAGATTTTAAAAAGCTGAAACCATTCGACTGCTTCGTATTTCAAGACTCTATCCAAGATGGTTTTTCTGCATTTGGCCGTTTCAACTGGATGTTAAACTGCTTGAGAGTGGCTTCTAGGGCAGACGCATTGCCGCTAAAGTAAGCAGAAATTGCGTTGTGGAAGAGCAGCAACTGTTTGTGCATCACTTTAACCTGCAATTGGGAAAAATAAGACTAGTAAATAGTAATAAAGTTATAAAACATCAGTCATTTCCATATTAAAACAATTCTACTACCATAGTTCTCTGGAAAGGCATGGAATGGATGACAGACTCTCTTTGTCATCTCGTATTGTGTGAAATATATAAGCTGACTATCTTGAACTCCACATGGGGAACAGGCAGAGTACAAGAAAAAGGGTGGGTTCAGAGTAAGAAAGACAAAAAAAGTTGACGAAAAAAAAAAAGGGATTGAGACAAATGCACAAATAAAGAGGAGAGGTAGTGGAAAGAGTTGGCTAAAATTTAAGAGGCACAGACCCAAGTTCAAAGGCAGATGTACAACAAGGTACCTCTTGGTAGCCAAATACTTTATGGCTGCAAAATTGTTTTAGCGAAAGTCCAGTGACTGGTCAGCACAAGGTACAAAATATTTTCAGAAAATGAAGATCTTAATGCAGGAGAGGCTAGCAACTTGATTATGACATTTTAGAAACATCTTACTTCTCACTGCAATGTATTGAAAAGAGGCATGTACTATTAATAAACAGCAAACAAAAGGATCACAATTTCTGAAATGCCATTAAATCATAAAGTAAAGTTATCCTACTTAACTTATCATCACCAACATTAGGTATGAAAATTCATTCAATTTTATTTGATTTTCGTACAAATGGTGATGTCGGGCTTTCAGGTTCTTGTCAGGTCAGAGAAGAGAAACTATGGGAAAAAGACAGGGAGAAAAAGGCAGATCAAAGTATGAGAGCTTGCAATAGATATACGCTTGAAACAACAGCATAAGGATGGAAAAAGATTGAAAAAATCATTGAAGAAAGAAAAGACTCAAGAAGCATCCTTCAACCAGGCGGTAGGACAAGGATGATGATGATTACATAGAAATGAAGAATTATGTTTAGCTTTTCATTGACAAAATTACTGTATTTTAACCACAAAAGCCTGATGTTACATTAATTATTGGTATCTAAAGAGATAATGCAGCTCAAACGAATTATTTCATTTTTCTTTGGATAGCAGTCCAGTTGTGATAGTTTCTGTTAGTGGCATAACTCCTCAAAACTGAAAGGTTAGACCAAACGCAAAAAAAATCCCAAAAATAAGTTTCCTTAAAACAAAAAATGAACAAACATAAATGTGTAGCAATCTAACAATTTATGTGGGTGTGTCAATAAAATTTGTGTTTGTCAATATGACTAAGAACATTCATAAAGGTGGATTGAATATACCAACAATTAGTTCACAAAAACAAATTAAAATAATATTGACACCAAACAAAAACCAAATTTGAAAAAAAGCAAAAGAATTCTTTAACTTACTCGATTTTCATCTAAGAACTTGATTTTTATTTGCACATCGCCCCTTAAGCGTTCAAACTTTAACTTGTGCTCTTCAAATTTCTTTCGACCTTCCTGCAATTTAGCCTGAGTGGCTGCCTCTCTCGGTCCTGTTTCTAGAGCCTCATAGTCACTTCTGTATGCATCATACTCTAACCTGAAACAAATAATTAAAAAGACAAGATTTGCAATAAACTGCAAAACAAATCTGCGCAAACCAGTGGGACAGTATATACTTGTGTCATTTTGGCATGAGGAAAGGCTGATAGATAGGTCACCAAAAATAAAAAATGGTTGTTCTATGAGCACAGCACACATTTTGTTCTACGTTTTCTCACAAAAAATTTAAGCCAACATTTAATGTCATTTGAAGCAAACTTGAAAATCCTATTAAAATACAGTCAATCTAAATTTCATTTATCAGACTCAGTAACCAAAAAAGAAAAAAAATGCTCATGTGTGATTCCAACATACGTCTTGCTGAATTAGATCTCTGTGGTGTACTTAATATTCAGGCTCAAACCATTAAAATAAACTTATTAGCAGGAACTGGTTTCTAAGAGATTTGCAAATTCTGAGAAAAAAGTAGCCATTTCATCTCTAAAGGAAGACTTTCTCCTTAAGATATTTATTTCGATTTGATCCATGCATTTTTAAAGAAAATTTAATCCCTGCATATCTATAATGTTAACATCATTGAATAGGTCTTGGGCTCACAAACACAATGATTCTAATATGCTATTTTGGCATAAGTCTAGGCTTATGCCCTAGTATTAGCTTAGTGGCAGAATTCAAACATTGTTTTCATGAGATGCTTTTAGTTTTAGAACTAGAAATTTCATTCTCCTATCGAAAGCAATTATGATGACAGCTAGACTTTTGAATGTTTCTTCCATTACTAAGGAAGAGTTTCAGTAAAAGCCACTGAGTGACTGATTAATTATGAATGTCAATTTCTTCTCCAGTTGCAATCATATTTAAAATTTAATGTTAAAAGGCCTTTAGTTTAAGGATAAGCTTTCAAAAAAAAAAAATATCATAAGCCATTGCTTAAAAAAAAAATTACTTGTGAATAGCAAAAATGAAAAAAACAATCAAAATTTACCTTGCTGTCTCATAGTGCTTAACTGTCATAAGAGTATCTTCAATAGTTTTGTTGCAAAGTGTGTTGACTGACGAAATAAAAAAATTTAGTGCACCTGAAAAACAAAATATGTTTTTTCAATGTAAACAAATATACAGTTGTTCAATACAACAGGATCTGAAAATAGAACTTATTCATGGGAATATACCTGGTGTTTTTTCTAAATTACAATATTAATTAGAAATGAGTTACATACTAAGAATGCTAAACTCAAGTCAAACTTTTTTCAAAATCCATTTTCAATGATTAGCTTTTAAAGTTATGTCAAACCTGTGCTAAGCAATTTGAAAGACAGAGCAATATATGCATGATAAGAGCGTATAATGAGCCGAATAAGAGAAAAAGAGTGTTTTTAGTTTGTTTTTCTTTTTTGTTCATTTACTTAGGGTCGACCCACACTGGAAGCGATGTGACTTGTCATGGCTAACTTGAAGGACTGATGTTGCAGTTGCTGTGCTCTACCCATCGACAAGGTAGCCTGATAATTTGCGTAACAAGACTGGCCTCATGTTTTGAGCGCAATGGTCAGTAGAATTACGCGTGGTCACATAATGGCACCCCCCTTTCCTTTATCCAACAGAGCCATTGACATAAGACCTGGCTGTAAAACACAAAGGATAGCTCCGACCCTTCGACCAGTAGCTGGCTTGGTGTGCGCTTGCACCAAAGTAACAGAGTATTTTCAAACATTTATTGTTGGACACGTGAACTGCTGCCTCCAGTGTGGGCTCTCCATTATACTAGAAATTTGAAAGCTCTCATGGCAGATAATGAACATATCAAGTAATCATTTTTCACAATTGCAAATTTCACAGAATGGAGTTTGAGTCAATATAAAAATACATAAAAATGTTCAAAATGCAATTTGCAGCTCATTGGGACTAATCTAAATTAGAGATAAGATAAGAGATAAAAGGTTTTACTGTGAACGATACAAATCATAGACTTACCCAGGAGAATTTCCCCATTTTTCACTAAAGTTCGCTGTGTCTCACAATTGTAGATAAACTCTTCCTGCAGCTCTGGAGATTTCTGTGACAGTTCTGAGAAGCTTTCACCTAGCAGTCTTTGCGTCTGCACAACATTATAGAAATGTGAGGCCATCGCTCGAGCCAGCCGCAAAATGTTGGAATACTTTCTCTGAGTGTCACGGAGTGACTCAATGCTGGCCTCTAGCTCCAGATCCACTGTCCTTGAAGCTTTGCCAAACCGCTCTGATAAAAACTGCTTGGTGGTCTTAAATGTATTCATACTCCACTCTTTGATCGTGTCTATCTTGTTCTGGGCAGATGAACCAATTGGCTTGGGAACAAAGTCTCCATTAGGGCTGTTTCCTACACTTCCAGATGTTTCCACCTGCATCCTGCTGTTGGATAAGGGCACATTGCTTGTAACTGAAACATAAATAACATAAATTTGATAAGTTTATGAAAAGCTTAAAAATCAAATTTGTCAATTTGCTATGCATTTCCTCATAAGGTCTAATATGTTTGCATTATGATCAGCAATTAAAAATTACGATGGTTAAAAAAATAGTATTTAATATGTATACGATATTCACTACTTTTATAGTTTTTTTTATGTAAGAGATTTTTTTTTTTGACTGTGACATCATACCCTTAAAGGATTTGTGTATTGAAACTCAATCTTTAGAAATTAAATGGCTATAGGACTGCTTTCACAGAGCATTTCAATTTCACAGTTCACTGTTCTTATTTTTGTTTCATGAAGCGTCATTTACACTGGACAGGTTGTCACTTTTGTAGATCCACCAAAGCCAATCCCAATACACTTCTGAAAGATCATCTATCAGCAAAAGGAAATACATATTGCAATAGCAGTGAAGGAGGAAAGTCTTCAGCCTTCTTTTTCACAACTTATTTCTCTAAAGCCTGGACCTTTTTTGCAATAACATGAATGTTAAAAAAAAAAGTTTTTGCAAGCTTGATTTCACACTCAGAAAACCCAGAGCCATATTTAAGGGACATTCACCAGGTGGAACAGTGCTGGAGCGAGTCAGTCTTGTGCCAGATGAGTTGTATATGATCCCTCCTACACCAGAGGCTCCACCCGCTCCATCGACAGGACCTGCAGCAGGGCCTCCTCCTGGGCTAGAGCCAGCTGCAAAAGGGCCAACCTGCTCCGCAAACTGAGCCGAGACAGAATTGGGAGTACCACCCTGAACATTCGAGGTTATCTCATTCAGACTTGGCCCATCCTCTAGCATCTCCTGCAAGTCTCGTTCAAAGTTGTCATCATCTTGCTGAGGCGGCTCAGTGTGCTTCTGGTGGCTACTGTCAGTCATGGTGGAATATCCTGTACATGCAAAAAAAAAACATAGTTTTTTTTAGTTCAAATATTTGATCATCTTGAACCATACTTTCTGTTTCAATACTCTTACCAATCATCTATCTTTTTGGCCTAGTTTCCTTGTCCAGATTCATGAATCTGTATGTACCAGTTATCTCTGTTTGAGCATGTGTATCAGGTAAAGTGCATGTATGTTTCACGGTAAATTAATCAAGTGCCTGATTTTTGTGAAAAAAAAATGCATGGTCATCTCAAAGAAATCCTCAAACTCCAAATGCAATGTCATTAGCAAAGGTAAAAAAAAAAAGTCAAACAAGTTACAAAATTCACATATCTTAACTAACTGTAAAATCAGATGATTAGTGCACAAGTGAAACAAATGAAAGAATAGCCATGGCCAAACTTACGTTCCAAAAAAATTGAAACCACTACTGACTAACACTAACAGAGACATAAGTATGGACACGAAAAAAAGGGTAATGAAAACATATGGATGGTCAATAATATTATGGAAGTGACTGTTGGACATTAAACAAGGTAACAGGAAACTAGAAGCAGTAGGGATGTGGTTTTATCAGAAAAATGATGAGGACATCATTGGCAGGAAAAAGTCTTATTAATTGGTACTGAAAGAAGCTAATCTTGAATGATCATTAATTAAAACCATTAGAGAAGCAGCCTCAACATCTAGGACACATTTGCCGACACAAGGGTTTGAAAACTAAGCAATCAATGGAAATAACTTGAAGGTCTTAAGTCGTGAGCAATAAATAATGGTAGCCACAATAGCTTTATGAGGCCAACTGGGAACAGCTTTGAGTAGAGGAACACGCTTTCAAATGTCAATTTCAGACAGGGCATCTAGAGAAAAGGATATTAACAATAGTTTTTGAATCCACAGAAACACTAAAGGGTAACTTATGTCTTGATGTTGTTTGGCATTAGTGGAAATGCTTCTTCGGAAAAAGAAATCCTTTTTTATTTAAGACTGAATTAGATGTAAATATTATTTTTATCCAGCCTTCTATTTTAAGGCCTGCCTTTCTTAATTCTTATAAATTCAGTCTTGATGTAAATGCTTCTCAACCTGAACTTGAATTTTTTTTTTTTTTAAATAATGCTAATTAGGTTATCAACAAGACTGAAAGGCCTGGATTTATAAACTTAATCAGGATATCATTTCTTTTGTTGTGAGAATAGGGAGACTAAAAGTTTTTTTTACTTTCACTAGCTTTGCTAAAGTGAGCAAAAATCAAATCACTCAGATTAAAGAAAAAAAAGGAAAACAAGATCCAAATATATAAACCTAAATGCTGTGTCCTTTCATAAATTATAAAATTGATTCAATGACAGAGATGTCTTTGCCACTGACTTTTCTTCTGTTATTTTTTTCCTTCAGGATTAAGTACAGCTGAGGAAATATAAAATGAAAGGTAGGGATTAAAATTACAGACAAGGTCTAATAAAGAATCAGATCCTTTCATTTTGACAAAGGAGAGGGGATATTGGAATTCATTATTTTAAGGTCTGTGTCCATCACTGTCAGGAACAATTAATTTCTTCTATGACAATGCAAGGTTTACTAAAGGAAATTTCCCTTCTTAACCTGGGTCCTGAATCTATAGCTAGGCTGGTTAATCATGCTCCCCATATCCATACATGGGAAAACGCACAAGAAGCAGAAATAAAAATTTTTGCCTTCCCACCATATAGATGAAAAATTTGAGTGGTTTTTATTTCTTTGTTTCATAATATGATAGGATACCTTTCCCCTGCTTGTTTGAGCAGAGTGGATGTAAAATTCAAAAAAAGCATATTTTTTTTGTGTTTTTTCATCCCTAAATTCCTTAAATTGCAACCTCTTACATTTCATTTAGCCAGAGATAAGTTAAGAACTGGTGTGAAAAAATGTATGCAAGTGTGATTGGAAATAAAAATAAAAATTACTTGGAACATTATTTTTATCTGTTTATTCTTTTTACTTGCATTTAATTCCTGACCAAAAGCTGTCAAATACTAGCAAAATTTCTGGCATAGTATATACACTATTCCTGCTTGCTGGTACTATTTTATGCCTCTATTAAAAAGGCTATTTCTTATGTGGCATCTTAGTGGTTTTGCCCTGCAATGTGATTATTGCTGTTGTTAGATGTTTTTTTTTTCCTTTGTATATTCCCAGGTCCAAATGCATGCCATTTTTATACAAGGTTTATTTGGTGCCAGAACCAAGAAATTTTGAATAGAGAAAAGAATTAAAGCTTTTGTCATTTTGCAATGAATATCATTTTATTTTTTGTGCCAACTGGAGTTATTTAAAAAAAAATTAGACAGGGCTCAATATCTATTGATCAATAGTACTGAGTCCTAAAAGAGTTATTAATGGGAATGATTAATTTGCAGATGAAGATATTCGCTCAGTAACAAATAGCTATTACACAGTATGTCAATATTAATTGAAATATGAGAACTCTCAGACAGTTTTTCTAAACCGAAAACCTCGGCTCAACCCTAGACTTTGCACTGACATTTCGAATTTACAAGAATATAAAGATCAGGATATCAACATCTTCTTCCTTTGATAAAGATAATTTGTTGGCTAGGAGTCATGAGTATAAATCATTGCTAATCAAAGGTTTTCCGTTGCATAAAAATATTTAAAACAATTTAAGGGTCTCCATATAAAAAAAAAATATGTAGGCCTATAACTGAATCAGGTGAGGAGTTCATTTTTGTAAAGACATGATTTTTTAAACTCCAGGTCTAGAGATCTTTGTCAGATTTATTTTTCAAATAAAAAGAAATAAATATTGTTGAAGAATACAAAACAACAATTCTCTTGTTTAATGCAAATATCAATAAAGCAAGTATAATGAATTTCTCACTGTGTCAAATTTACTAGTTTACTCCTTCAATCAAAATAACTTTTTCATAACTAGTATATTACAAGTAAGAAACACTCTTAAAAGTTAGCTTAGAATGGGGCCTTTAATCTTAATCAAGCTACAAATAGAAAAATAACCATTATTAATACTACTGCTACTTGTTTTTTTAATTTCTCAATGTTGAAGAAATAACAGGAAGACTTCCGATGACACACTTTTTTTTTTTTAAAGGAAATTACTGACATGTAATCCAGTTGTCCTTCACCTTAAGGCTTAAAGACAGCCTAAATTTTTGTGACCCTTGACTTTCAATAAAAAAAGTCTATAGATGCTAGACTTCTTTAACCTACTGTCATATCACATTACAAATCATGTGAAAAGGGAAGACATTTTCTTTGCATCACTTGCCTCATATTTCAAAAGTCATTAAGCAGCCATTATCAAAGTGAAACTGAAGGGCTCATTTTGCATACAATTGATTAAACATGCTAATTTTTAAAATTTTAATGGAATTATTGCTTGGTATCTTATAACCGACAATCATTCTAAATATTTTTAATTTTTTTTTTTTATTACTATGAGCTGCTCCTTAAGCATTGGAAGATTGCTTACAAAGGTAAAGCAAAATTCCACAAAATCAATGACGAAATGAAGGCAATGTTAAATTAACTATTGTGTAGACGTACAATTTAAAATTGACTGGAAATTTGAAAAAGCCGAATTAATTTTAAAAATTGTTCAAGAAATTAAGGCATCTGCTAAATTTCGGGGAAAAAAAGATTTAAGACTTTTGAAAAATGATGGAGGTGGAATGAGCTGATCAGCAAAGGAAATATGTTCCTTTTTCGGCTCACAATTCACAAAATTTAATGGCAATACTGTGACATGAAAAGTTAGAAGTGACCTTGCATTCAATGTTATTTCGTCTCTTGTGTATATATATTACATGAAAGTTTTGTACAAGCGTTTCCTTCATTATGAAGAGTTTGCAACTTGTTTGAGTCAGTGAACTCTAATCTAAATCTAGATCTAATTATATTAGGCTAGAATAGAACAGGCTTATGTAGGCTATAGATCTAAATCTAGATCTAAGCTCTGATATTTTGCCATCAAATCATGAGATTCCATTAATTTGTCTCTAGAAAAAACCGGTGTTAGTAATTAATGACAATTTCAATGGACGCAAAACACCAAATCTAGATTATTTGATTTGATGGTTGGGTTATAAAGGAGCACAAATTAGACTGGTGAGAAGTGCCTAGTGTTGTATACCACTGTTTGTCGTATTAAGCCACGAGTGTCAAGATCTAACTAGACATTAGATTAGAGGTAAGATACAGAAAATATAGTTTGATCTAAATCTAAAATTCGGGAACATCGGTTTTGTTTACCCTCTCGCTCGGGTGGTTTCTAGCGACGTGGAAATGACGTCATTTTGCCAGATAACCCAATGGTTGATTGCAGTTCTGGGCCTTTATAAGCGGTTCCACAGAGCTTGAAAAATTACTAGAAAATTACAAGTATGGTCCCGGGCAGCTAGAAACTAGTGGCATCAGACAGGGAAGTTAGGACTTGGTTCCATTTCATTTTATCCTGCTTTGTCCTTGTGCGGCAAAATCTCCTTTCCCCCTCCCCATTTCTAGGCCTGTCTGTCTGCTCTCTCTCTCTCTCTCTCTCTCTCTCTCTCTCTCTCTCTCTCTCTCTCTTTGTGAATCCTATCTATCTATCTATCTATCTATCTATCTATCTTTCTATCTATCTTTCTATCTATCCATCTATTTGTCTATCTGAGCATATACAACTTGTATGGTTCATCTGTAAATGAAAGCGAATTTTTATTGCTGTGCTAATGTAAGGATACAACCTTGTACGAACCTTTTTTTTTTTACCTCTAAATCTTTGCCTCTCAATTTTCTATGTAATGATACATTTTGATTTGGCTGGGTCTTCTTCTCGACTTTTATTTTCTCGCCAACAGAGAAATATTTAAAAATGAGAAAACTTTACTTCTTTATGTATTCATTTACTTATTTGTTTATTTATTTGTTTGTTTGTTTATTTGTTTGTTTGTTTGTTTGTTTGTTTGTTTGTTTGTTTGTTTTTTTTGTTTGTTTGTTTGTTTGATTGTTTCTTTGTTTGTTTGTTTGTTTGTTTGTTTGTTTGTTTGTTAATGTACTTTTTTATGGTAGCTGTTTGAGGGAAGGGAAAGGGGGATGGCGTCATTTAAAAACAATATTTGGTAATTAGTTGTTAAACATTTCCGCGAATGTTTTCAAGTTATGTCTTTTCCTCTTATTTTAGTATGATTATTTTTGACAACCTCCATGGCAAATAATTTAGATATTTATCTTGACTTTTTTTACTTTATTTTTAATAACTTTAATAATCGACAAATATTTTTCTACCGCAACGGTATAAAAAGTTTTTCACAAATATAATTGCTTTTTCTTTAATTTCTATTTTCTTTACATTTCGAAAAAGGGGGAGGGGATGTGTGTGTGGGTGTACGTGTGTATGTGTGTAAGAGAGAGAATGTGCGCGTGTGTTTGTTTCAAAGAAAAAAA
>BLXT01000663.1:85139-103344 GCA_019648995.1 Plakobranchus ocellatus | reverse complement strand
CCCCCCCCCCCCCCTTTTCCAGCTATAAAGACAGGTCGCTACACCACAACCAAACACACTGAAGACACATTGGAGCTTCAAAGACTTCAGCAAAAAGAAAAACTACAGACCAAGCTTTCAAGAGAGGGAATTTTTATGAAGGCACTTGCTGACTCCTCAGGACAGGACTTCAGGGATAAGCTCAGGCAAAGATTGGAAAATGATGAGAGCAGCGGAGACTCCTTATTTCAAAGTAGCAAATCAGCCGTTTGTTGCAATGAAGACACATTGTCTTTCAGGTAAAACACAACTTCATTCATCAGGTAGCTGATTATATGTTTAGTACCCCTACAAAATGAGAGAGTTTTGTGGTATGAAAAGTTGCTACAACATCCGCAAAGATGACATACCTTTATAATTTTTTTTTCTTAAATTACATTTATGATAATACATATTCTGAAAGGATGTTTGTTGTCAACAGCCTGAGGTTCCCAGATAAAAAAAAAAAAAATCTGATTGGAAAGGAAATAAGGGGTACAAAGATGGTTGGAAATTTTTTACACCATATGATTTTTGAAATTCCAGCCAATTGAAACTAGTAGCCTCACAATGTTGGCTGTACACCAAAGACACTGACGAGTCTGATCTGAGTAATAATGAATATACATGGAGCTACAAAATTAAAGAAAAATAGGAACTACAAATATTGCTTACTTTCTAGGCAGTTTTTTTTTTTTTTTATCCCCTACCAACTGCAAAGGAATAAGGCAACTGTTAATCTCGAAGATAACAGTGGTTTTATTGATCCACACCCCTATGATAAATTAATTTTACTCATAAATTTAGATCTGTCATAGATGTGAAAATGACTACAAGGATTCCGCGTTGAATGATGCCACCTAATAGCATGGCTGGTCTCTTTGAATTTCTCTCTCTCTCTCTCTCTCTCTCTCTCTCTCTCTCCCTCTCTCTCTCTCTCTCTCTCCCTCTCTTTCTCTCTCTCCCTCTCTCTCTTTCTCTCTCTCTCTCTCCCTTTCTCTCTCTCTCTCTCTCTCTCTCTCTCTCTCTCTCTCTCTCTCTTTTATCTGGCAAGTGTCAACTTAAAAATCCATGATATTGATATATTTGGAAAAAACATATCCCAATATGTTAGGCCTATATCTTCTTCACCTAACCGGCTGTCTTAAGGGGGCTGAAGGCTCATTTAGTAGGGGGTCAGGTCAGAGGTCAGATGTTTAAATCCCACTCTTGACCAAGACAATTTTTCATTGCTCTCTAATGCCTATCCAGCACTAAATAGTTGGTTAATTCTCTGTGTATTGTCTGCTTGCTTTGTTGATGATGATTTTATAAATCTTGTCAAAGGTAACGTCTATTACATGTGGCTCTATGGTCTTCATGTCCAAGGCAAATAACGAGGTGACTAGTTGTGCAAAATATTGAGGTCAATGAGCCATCATTGTCTGTAATTTTTTGTGTGATTTGATCATTGTTAACTGTTTATTTCCCTCTCACAGAAAACCGACAGACTAGATCTACATCTTTGTCTAAAGTTGTAGACGCAAGAGCTAGATGCTCATGAGAAGGCTGAGATAGAGGATTGAATTACCTTGTGGATTTATTCACTTGGTCCAAATTATTCATCTTTATATTTAATTTTGCTCAGTAGACCTACTTAATTCTTGAGCACAGTTTCACCAAAGATCATAATGATTTGTAATCTGCCTCTTCTTGGGAGTGGGTTATGTTCCTATTCCCATTTCTAAGAAAAATAAACTCTATCATCAGTAGGTCCAGGGTGTGTTGAAAAGTCAACTAAGTCTTTTGAGTTATGAAGGTTAGACTTGTTCAAGGGAGTCAATGGTGATTCTGAATTTTTTCTTATTTTCTTCAGTTCAAGGTTTCTTCAATGGAATTAATAAGGAATAATGAAGGCAAAAAGAAAAGGCTTGGGTCTAGATCTTTAATGAGTTTGTCTAGTCTGCCATAAAAGGAAAGGAAAAGAAAAAAAGCAAGCAAAAATACAAACTTGGTTCCAATTTTGGTATGCAGGTTCCAGTTTTTTAGTGTAAGAGTAAAAAACACAGGAATGTCAAGGCCAGCTGCTGCCTGGTCGAGCAACGACCTCGCCTCCAGTGATGGATGGTGGATGGAACAGAAAGGATAAGTTGGGGATATGGTGTAGTTTGTGGATAGCATGGGCTAAGAGGATTCATGAAATAATCTCAACATGTGTGGCTCATAAAAAAATTTATATTGAAAAAAAAAATTTCATATTAGGTAGTCATTAAATGTAATGTCTCTATGTGCTTGAATACTGAAACAAATGTTTCTTTTCTTTTTGCCTTTGTGTTTTTGTCATTTGGAACTAGATGTCTAAACAACTTGGCTTGCTGTCAGACATACCAACTGCTGCGAAGAAAATGTGGTTTGGAAAGTCCTCTATTCATATTTGCCATCACCTCTGTTTCAATCCAGTCTGAGCCTTTAAGCGTTGACTGCTGTGTTGATACAGACTTTGGCAAAAAGGAAAGGAAACGGATATTACAAATGTGTGTCAAGCAGGCATTGTATCATCAAGAGGGCTGTACGTCTCCATTGCCATCCCAGCCTGTTTTCCAAATACCTAAAGATCTGGAGACATGCTGCTCTCCATCAATATGTGATCGGCACTGCAGATCAAAGTCTCACTCACAAGCAAGTTTCAATAGCCCTATCAGCCCAAGCAGTTCAAATCCTTCACCTGAATCAGTCCACAGTGCCCATTTATTGTCTCCTCAGCAACTGTCTCACACTGTAATGTCCCCCTGTAGCTCACTAGCAGACATTACATGTAGCTCTTTTTGCCACTCTTGTGGACTTGCTTTGGACAATAGAAGCATCGAGGAGTTATATGCAGATAAGGATCTTGTTAGCAGCCTCCTTGTTGAGACGTATGACAAACATGTAAAGCCACATGTGGTACGCATATCCAAGGAACAAATGGACCTCTGGGGTGCTGAGCATTTGGTGAGTGGCTGATTTAAATGTTTTTGAGTTTGCTGTTAAGGTGAACATTATTTTTTTTTTTCAAAGCATAATGCAATTTTCTCTGTTTTATATGGCTGCACTTCAGCAGTTAAAGATTAGGAACCATCATTGTTGTCTTGTAAAGCTTCATGTGCTGACATGGTAAAAAAAAAAAAAATTTTTTTGTATACAGAAAAGTTTTCAAGATAATGTTTAGAAGCATTTTTCGTTTATTATAAAGGCAAGATTAATGCGATATGAAAAAAATTCCTGCATAATTTATCAACTACATTTGACAAAGTACTTGAAGGCTTTAAGTCAAGCAGAGTTGGCTGCCACAACTTATCATATTTTTTTTCTTTTCTTTTCTTTTTGATTATTTATTTTGATCTGTTTTAAACTTCTGTTTCCTCTCATCTTCAAATGATATAAAGAGAAAAAATTCTATTCATAATTTGATCAAGGTTGACATTTTATAAGCTATTTATTACAACATGGAAAACCTTCTATTGCTGAGACTTATAACAGTCAATAAATTCCTGCTGGCCTATTTGCGATTGCAGGCAGCACTGTGTAGATCAGAAACTTTATTTCCTTTAACATTCTTGATTTTTAATTCTGTGATTTGTTGAATGTGGAATGTGGAAATGAAAACAAATAATGAAGAAAAAAAGATAGTTCAAGGTGGCAATACCCATTGTCCTAACATGTGATTTGATAATGACTTCCTAAGTCTTATTTTTTTCTTTCAAAGTAATAAGGGAAATGACCTACCATTTTTGCTATTTTGTTATATAAAGACACCCAACTTGCAAACGCACATTTTTTAAGCCTTAAAAGTATGGTGCATTTACCCGGTGCTACTGGATGATTGATAATTTGATTTTGCACAGCATCTGCTTGTTTAAAAGTTACTTTTATGCTCTTATAAATAACTAGCTGCCGAATAACCTGTTGTATGAGTGGGATGGGTGAGCAAAACCCTGTGTTCATTATTTAGAAGAGAGAGAGAGAGAGAGAGAGAGAGCTCTCTTAATGGAAGAACAATTTAAGTAATGAATTCTTGCTAGTTTAGATCCTATTCTGGTGAATCTGAAGCTCTAATTAGGCCGTAAATCTAGATCTGCAGGCCTAATCAGGCCTATGTAGATCTAGACAATGGCATCTTGATTCAGATATCTAGGCTAAAATCTAGACCTTTGCTTCCAGACACAGCCAAGCAATAAGTCAGAATCTAAAATCTAGAATTGGAATAAAAAAGATGAGTGATGCCCCCTGCTTACATAGAATAGAGCCCAGAATGAAAGCAAAGCCCTTAATCTAGATCTATAATCAAATCTATCAAGTCTTAGATCTAAAGATGCCTTGATTTAGACATCAGAGCTAGAGTCTAGATCTTTGCTTCCAGTCCAGAATGAAAGCCATTAAACCAGAAATATATACATTTCAAATGTTAGCAACATGGCTGATTGCAAAAGAGAGTTAAATTTTGAGGAAACGGTATAAAAACAAAAAATTAGTAGGAGATAGAATTTGGAATTCTAGACAAAAACTGTAGACCCTCTACTGCTGCCGCTAATCTTTCATACAAAATTTGAAGTCATCTGTTCTTTGGTTTAGGAGTTTTACGAGACATAAAGTTCAAAGTACAAAAATATGTAAAGTATAGATTACACAATTTTCTTTTTTTTTTAATAAAAGGATGAGGGACTATGACTGCTGTGTAATCTGACATATTTTTATGGTCAGCACCTGCAAATTTCCTTATGCAACATATCTTTTCGTAATTTGTAAACATAACGTAGGCCTGTCAGCATCCTTTTTGCCCAAGAAAATTTCTGTTAAACATATATGTATAAATATGTACATGTATATATATATAATCTTTAGTCAGGTATACTATAACTTATTGTCTTCTTGTGGTGAATAGAGAACTTTTTACGCTCACTGCAATCTAAGATAGGGATGCAGAAGCCACCAACTACATCTACGGGTGCCTTCTATAACTGATTGTCTCTTTCTGGTGATTAGAGGCCTTTTCACGCTCACTACAAACTAAGATAGGGAAGCAGAGGCCACCAACTGCATCCAAGGGTGCCCTCTAGAACTGATTGTCTCTTTCTGGTGATTAGAGGCCTTTTCACACTCACTACAACCTAAAATAGGGAAGCAGAAGCCACCAACTGCATCTAAGGGTGCCTCTCCTGTTTTTGTTTTTTTTTTTTTAATCCTTTGTTGATCTATCTTTGATATGATGGATATAAGATTATTGCTATATATAAGATGAATTCACTCTGTAGATCTAACACTTATGGCTGCATAAAATCATCTGATGCAAATGCCAATAACATTGACACAAAACCTATAATAGTTCCCAGTTAAGATTATTAATATGGTCTTTTGGAATTGTAGCCGAATTTTATCTTTGAGTAGTGTGAATGGTTTCAGATTTGTGATTGTTCTTTCGTTCATCATGCTTATGACTTTCTCAACCACTTTGGATGCTTTGAGTTGGTTCCATAAAATCAGGTTTAAAATTAATCGTCATTGGGCGACATCCTCTCAGGTATAAATTTTGTAATAGTGATGTCCCTTGTAAAAAGTAAAAAGTGAATGTCAGCATTGATTGCTTACAATTAGGAGACTGTGTTTCTTACAATGATCTGTCAATAGCAAACATCAAAATAGTGAAATTCTTGTTTAAAAGCCAAAGTTGCCAACCATAAATATGCATGATGTAGCAATTCAAGAGAGTTTAAAAGTTAAATTATTCTTACTGTGCACATGCCTGCTCTAGATCTAGGCCAATCACTCACCTCAATCTCCCTTTAACTTCCAACAAAATGGAGAGGAATGGGCCTGGCATAACGTAATCCCAGCTGGAAGTAACATTTCTGTAGACAGCTTTTATGCAGTTTAGCTTGTTTTGTGTGACCAAAAATGATTCAACTAGATTTTGGGGTGCACCTTAAAACAAAAATCTACAAAATCCACACCAAAAAGCCTACCAGTCTTTTGGGTTTGATAATTTTAATGGACAATTAGCAATGACGAGGGAGATATTTATTACATCTTGGTTGAAGGTCGAAGGAAGGTTTTTTTTTTTTTTTTTATCTATGAAGGCTCATTAATCTGCTATTCATATACTGCCTCGCCTATCTACGGCTGATTAAATGCATTATGATAAAATTTGCACATGTAAGTCTCTTAGCATATTCTTATGAGACATTCTAAATTCTTGTGAGTGAAGATGAATATTTTCGTGATGCACAATTTAGAGTTGGCTGGTGTGTTAAGTAAATGATATTTTCATGTTTTTGGTTATTGGCACTTCAAACACTTTGTTTTTTCGTATTGCCATTATTTAGAAAAAAGATAATACAAATAAAAAAACATTTTTACTTGCACAAACTTCTTTTCCTTTCAAAAGAAATTGTATGAACATTATCATCTTTTCTTTTCCTTTATTCTCATAAAAACTCTTTTATCATTCTTGAATATAGGAGAAGAAGAAGACGTCCTTCTAATATATATCATTCTTGAACACATTTTTTTTAATAGGAGGTGTGCAAACTTAACCAGGAAATGTTTGGCCCTCGGCACAGAGTTCCAGACTCAGAGTTTGACTACATCTACACAAACACTGGCATAGACTCTGACAACAGACTCGATCGCTTTGAAAGTTACATTCAGATTGTGGAGCATTTAGTTCCTCTGGTTGTGAAGTTTTCAAAGTCCATCCCTGGCTTTTCTCATCTTCCCTTGGTGGCCAAGGTTAACTTGATTAAATGTAGGTGATCCAAAAGAGATTGAGGTGTTTAATAATTTTGAATATGAAAATGCTAGACATGATGGAGCTTTAAAAATTAATAATAATGTTAGTGTTAAAGGTCTTAGTTTCTAACACCTCTTCTTACTAGATCCTTATAGAAATGTTCAAGGTAAAGTGAAGAAACCAAGTCTATTTTTAGACCCTAGCTAAACACATAAGAAGGTGTACAAGCTAGAGATCTAGATCAGTACACAGCGTTTTAGGCAGCATGATGTGCTCGCTCTTAGACATTTGTTATATTTCAGACATTCGAAAGCATTGAAAAGTTTGGAAGTTTACAATAGGCTTATTTAAGTGGATTTATACAGAAAATCGGAGGAATTGAGCCTGTAATTCGATCTAGATGGGCTTTAACAAATTGAATGTTTCTGTGCCCTTTTAAAAATAAGCTTTTTGGTTTTTCAGAGCTATCTCAACATCATCTTTTAAGACTATCAAGTTTCAGAGTCTCTTTCAAAAGACCTTCAGCAAAATAATGCACCAACTGTACCTGGGCCCTATCTATAAGAGAAGCAATAAATTACCAACATTACATAGCTATGCAAAGCCATTACCGCTTTTTGTAGAATATGTAAGCACAGGAAATTGTGAGAATCTAATTTTAGAGGAGATCCACAGGCATGACAAAGTAAATACCCAAAGTTGTCCTGTGCTTTCTAATTATGGGCATATTATTGACTCTGAAGAAAGCAAGCTAGTGGGCTTTATGACAAATAACCTGTTTTATTATTATTATTTTTTTTTTTTTTAGAAAGGAGCATTATAGATTCAGATTCATTAGTGAAAAGTGATCATTTATAAGAACCATCCTGTAGCTGTGCGTTGTACTATGACTAAATTAACCCTGCAGCTTTCATTTTATTAATGTTCTGCTTTATAATTGGTTTTTCTCATGTCTCATTCCTTGGTTTCTTACTTCAAAGTGCTTTCGTTCAATTCATTAGAATTTTTACTCTCTCTTCCTTTTTCAGACGCTATCACAGATTTCTTCTTTTTAGACATCTATACAAATGTAAGTACCAAGCACAGTGTAACATATTGCATGGATGGAACTTTTCGCTGCACAAACGATTGCCGCATGGACTACCACGGTGACATTCAGCACATTGTCAAGTTGGTTCACTTGCAGCACATTAAGGTGTGCAACTCTTTTCAGAAATTAGAATTGACTTTGGAGGAGGAATGTTTGGTGAGGGCAATCCTGATCGTCACTCCAGGTTAGTTCATGTTCAAACAGGCACCTTAGCTTGTATTTCATCTAAAGATCAGTTTACATGAGTCGCAGGTTGAATTTGTATCAATTAAAGCTTGTAGTGTTGAAAGATGGATGGTTCTGTGCCAAGATGCACAAATTGCAGCTCTCTTAAAAAATGAAAAAAAAGAATTGCCTCTTTCTCCACCACTTTCAAGTTGATTATAATATTTTGCAGCATAAATTTGAACCACAAATATGTTAGCCTAAAGAGCATACTTTTTATCAAGGGTCCATCTGTAATATGAGTGTCTTTATTCTTTTTTTTTTCTTCATTTCATCATAGATTGTAAAGGCATGATCATGGCATGAATATCCCATATCATGTAATTCAAAAAATTTGTCCAGGTCAATTTGGCCGATCATTAGTCTGCTGAATATAGGTTTCAAGGACAGATAATGTAATAAAGGAACACAACCATCAACGTAAACTGACTTTAACAAATTTGAACAAGACAGAGTATAGGTCTAAACATTTTGCCTTAAGGTTCTATCATAAAAAAAAAAAAACTAGAGTGATAAAGACAAGACCATGGATACCAAGGCAAACCATAAATATGGAAATAGTTATCCTGCTTTATAGACTAGTATATGATTGTTCTTCATGATAAATCATGATATTTGGGTATTGAGTGACTTTGAATGGTCCCTTTAACCTGTAACATTTGAAATAAATATTTCCTTCAGAAGTGAGATTTATCAGAGAGAGATTTCAAGTACATACTTTTGCTATTGTTACAATCTTTTTTTCAAAATAACTAAAATTTTCAGAGCATCAAATTGAAATCCATGCAGTTGTAACATACAGAAGTGTAACAAAAGCAAAGCACTGTTTTAATTAAGCAAGGCAGATGACTGCAATTTTTGACAGGCAAAACATTAAGTTTGATCTCAAGGTAACTTTTTACTTTTTTTCTTCCATTTTTAACTGTTCTGTAACAGGTTGTTAAATATAGAAAATACAACTGACCTCAAACTTTCATTTTGTTTTCTTTTATCAGACAGGGAGTTGTGGTCGCCTGGGGACTTGGCAAAGAGCATTTATGAACATCTCCATGTCTGTCTCATCCATCTATTGAGGAAGAGACCTGGTAACACGATGACATTTTACACCAAAATCGTCGACTGCCTCATAGATCTACGCTCGTACATGTTCAACCTGATAAGCATAGTAAAGCGTATGGGCATGCAAAAATACACACGCCTGCTGCAGGATCCCCTGCTGCGGGGCATGATGGCTGGCATTCTATTTGAGGAGGATGATGATTATGAGGGGGAAGCTTACGAGGAGTTAAAGAGACAGAAGAATGTATCTGGGAATTCTGCAAGTTGAGTACTCTCTGTTCTGACTGGAGGCAATGGCTGTGCATTGGCTAGTGAACTCGCCCTGAAATCTGGGTGTGATGGGCCTGAGCATACCATCTGCATTGGGCAGAAGTGTCTTGGAGCACCTCATGGTGTCGTGAGGCTCTATGGGATAAAAACAGCAGCAAACCTCAAGCTGAAAAACTTTATAATTGAATACTTGTAGGTTGGCACAGTTGTTACCTCTTTGCACAAAGTAAGCAAAAACATAAGGTTGCTGTTCTAGGTTCCTTGATGGTTCAGTTGTAAAATAAAAGCACTTTGGACCATATTGGGTTTGTTCCAAACTCATGCCAGCCTGTGAAGATAGATTCTTGCCAAAATTCATGTTTAGTGAAAGAGCTGAATTATGGACAAGGAGAGCTTTATAATGTTGATGAAATATGGAAAGGACCTGTTGCCATAAGCTGAATGTCTAGCCTTACATTTAAATAATGGTGTGACCTTTGTTACAATAGGGAGGCTGCGCTTCAGGATGCCTCAAAACCTTATGTCTTGAGGCCAATCATATTAAATTTCTTGCCACTTGAGATTTTAAGAATTGTAGGTATATTTTCCCTAGTGCCTTTGTAATAACTTTAAATGTTTTTATTTTGGCACATTACCAACTCATCTGCCTCCAGATTTCCCTCTTGCAATACCCAAATAATGTAGCTTTAGGCAGTATCAATGGTTTAAAATGTTCAAATGCACTTTGAAAGTCATTGAGACTGCTCTTATGATAAATGGCCATTTTTATAGCAAAAATGTGATTTTATGATGACATTAAAAGTTGGGTTGTACCCAGATTAATAAATTTTTTTTTGCATGCAACTTTTCAATTTTTTTCCTTTTATGACTTTTTCATATGGATCCTATCTGCTGATATCCAAAAAAGAGTTTGTGTTTCATAGAAATACAAAGTGAATTTTTCTGGAACTGAGAGCCATAATAGCACAGTGATTTGCAGAGTTGCCCTAAAATGTGCAATGACGTTTCTGGAACTGATTCAACCAGCAAAAAAAGTCTGGGAAGGCCCAAAACCTTGATTTTACTGAGGAACGGAGAGGTCACATGAATAACTTAAGGAGAAAAAAAAAACAAACAAAAAAACTCACACTGCAAATTTTTGCAAATTTGCGTTGAAAAATTTCGTTATTATGCTAACATGAGATTAGAAAAAATTGTTTTAAAAAAAATGAGAAGAATCTCGCACAACTGTAATTTATGCCTGATTTGAAATTTAAATGAAAATGTTATTGTACATAATGTTCGCTAACTTAAAGCAGAACTTAAAAATTTCAATTTTTTAAATTCTGATAAATATTTCATTTGATCCATCTGTATTGTTTCATATTCAGGTCTCTGTATTGTTTATTAAAAATTGTCAATATGAGTATTGGTTCTCAATTTTGGTCTTTCAATATATTTTTCAAACCAATCCCGGTGAAATTCAATCGTACATATTTTATTATGTCGTTGATCATTGCGATTGTTCTACTGTTTTGAATTAAACTGACGCTTGCTGTCCTTAACTCCTTCATCTTCAAACTGTACCTCTTTTGATTATATCTACCTCTGTAGGGTATGATTCTGGGATTTATAATTGTAGCTAGAGGAATCATTATGAGTGTGATGCGTGAAGTACAAAAATCCTTGTATTTTCTTTTGACTCATCAATTAAATCAACTTACATTGACAAGAAAAGCATTATTTAAACAATTTTTGGTTGGTTGTCAGTGCTTCTAATTGTCTGCATTTCTGCATTTCTATGGATTTCCGTATTTTCAGTCTTTTATGGAATTTTCTGCGGCAATATTCATGTATTTTAAATGCTGCTTCAAGGATCCTTCATTACTTCAGAGTTGACCAAAATATAAGTTCAGTTTGATGCCCTAGTGCCTGCGTATAGCTTTATTTGCAGTGCTTTTAAAAATAAATTTTCTCTGAACCAGTTTATCCCCAAAACACCCTAGGCGTGCTCCCTCCTCCAGCTATTGCATTGTGCGCTTTGTGGAAAAAATCCAGTTTTCTTTCACTTTTCACTGGAAACAGTGGTTGTGTCAAAATAGGCCATGGCATTAAAATTCTTTGTGTATGAAACATTATTTAGTGGCAGCTATTCTCAAATGTTTGTAGGGAACAGACACTAGAGGCAATTAGAAAAAGTGAAGTACAGTACTTGATATGAGAGTATTAATAATGGTACATCCAATTAGTAGTTGTGCATTAATGGGCTTTGCAATGAAAGATGTAAAGTCTTTCAAACTCACAGAAAAATCCATATTTCTTTCTGAATTTTTTTTGCTAAAGGTGTACTCTTAAGCTAGATTTGATGTAACAATTGACGAAATCCAGTCCAGTTCACATGGAAGAAAATTTTGTTGTAGTAGAAGTAGTTACTAAATTTGTCAAGTATCTACTATAGACTTGGCCTGGAAGCCTATGAAGCTGTTAAATTAATTTTTCCATTTGTTACATGCTTTCTTTAGATTGTTTAAATTCAGTGACTGCTTATGTGAAGATTGCAAGTGTCTTGATACCAGTTGAAGGATTGAATGATTCATCAATTACTATTGTCAAGACTACTAGGGCTTGTGACACCAATTTTTGTCAAGACTGCTGTTGCTTCTGACACCAGATTTGGGATTGTCAGATTTAATGATTGCTTATGTTAAGACTGGTAATGCATATGAAACCGGTTTTGAGATTGTCAGATTTAGTGACTGTGTATGTTGAGATTGGTAATGCATCTGACACTAGTTTTGGGATTTTCAGATTCAGGATATCAAGACTGTTGGTGCTGTTCGTTAATTACTGGATTGTGAGAATCAGTAAGCATTAATGTGAAGACAGTTAATATTAACAACAGTTTGACACCAGTTCTAGCATTGTCATCCGCACTCATTTGCAGTTTTGCATCAAGCAACTTTTACAATTTTATCTGCATAGTTGTGCCTTTTATTTCTATGAACTATTGTTACACTTTAATACAAGTTTTTTTGTTTGCTCAATATAAATTATCTTTGATAATGAGGAAAATGATGCACCAATATTGAGCAGGAATTTTTAAATTCTATTTTCAGTTTCTTTTTTGCATAATTTTTTGTTTCAAATTGTTTTCTAGGTATTGCTGAAGTGTTGAAAATATTTGTCTTTATTTTATGAATTGTTTCTTAATTATTATTTCAACATAGCTCTATATAAGTTGTGTGTTATAAAGTAAGTATCATATAAAAAGGCTCTTTCTAGAATAATGATTTTTTAAATTATATTCATGATTTTCTTGATAACAATACTAGTAAAAATAATGTTTATAATAATAAGAATGAAAAAAAAAATACAAACTATTCTTGTTGTTTTTACTGTTGCTGTTGCTGTTGCTGCTGTTGTTGTTGTTGTTATTTGAAGAAAATCATTCACATAATTACAGAACCAACTTTACTTTGTGTATCTATTTTTGTTAATGCAGCATTGACAGCAAAATGGAAATCAAACCCTGAACTTTGAGGGCCGTGTTTCTCTGTCTTATTTTCAAACATTAAACATGTTAAATAAGCCTGACTTGAGGTCAAAAGCGAGAAATTTGCTTCAAACATAGTCTATGTATACAGAATACTAAACCCTCCTTTTTTTCACTATTATATTCTTCATCATCATCATCGTCACATCCTTGTCATCAACTTGCTAGATAAGAGGGATTGAATGTACTGTATTTCTGCTGCACTGTTGATATGTGGATTTCGAAAAAGCCTATTTTGGCATGGGGATATAAGATCTGGCTTCTTGGTTTTGTCCACATATTTACTAAGCGTAGGACAGGACATAGCTCTAAAATCATACAACAACCAAATTGAAAGGAAGACGTTTTGAAAATGAATCATAAATATCTGGCAGTTTAGAAATGCACACAAATTTCCCTCAAATTGGAGAATATATTGGTAAGCCCACAAGCCTCAGTATTTATGCGGAATGTACATCTGGTCATTTCTTGTTTTGTTTTGCATTTTTGATTTAAGATAACGCAAGATTTTACTTTTTATGTGCCAGTCAAATAATGCTTTGAAGTGCAGTTATATTTTAGTTGCTATTTTTTCTCTTTCTTTTTTTTTTTTATCAAGAAAGTTTTCTTAAGAATTTTGATAGTTAAAACTATTAATTTTAAATTCAACAGAGTATATCAAGGCTGCACTGAAAGTTACAAATGAGGGAGTTGATTGTGTGTTTTTTATGTGGCTGATTTTATTGATGATATAAATGGCCTATTTTTGTATTGTGATCTTAATCCACTGTCATGCCTTGCACAGCAGAGGCCTCGGTATGAATATCACGTATCAATTTTTCTTCATATTTATGTCCCATCCATACAAATTGCTTTTCATTTGTCAGCAAGTGCACCAAGCAAAAAAAAACAGTGGCTGGAGATATTAAAAAAATAATTCTTTGCAGATGTCTAAAGTTGTGATTAAAAAAAAAACAAACTTTTTTTGCTATATTTTCAGTGGTATTTGTTACAGTACATGTATTTGGTTTCTTTCCTGTCAGATGTTTCCCGGCAAACGCTTTATTTCCTATCAATGGGTCAAATTTTATTTAAAGTTTTTGCTCATTTTTGGTCTGTTGCAATGAGTTTTTCTTCTTTCCTTTTTTTCCCTTTGTTTTTGCTTCTTTTAATTGTCACTCCCTTAGATTTTGTTAAAAAAAAAAGGAAAATTGCTCTCGCTCTTTCTCTTCTTTTACTTTCTCAATTTTATATCATTTTATAGAGCATGAGCATGTAAGTCTGTGTTTTGCTCTTTGAGTCTGTAAGTTGGTGTAAGTGTGCCAAACTTCCCTCAAGACAGACAACCACTGACATTTGCTCAGCTTTGAGTGCAATCAATATTTTATCTTTTTGTTTTTTTTTTCCCTATTTACTTGTTTTTGAATTCTCAAGGTAAGGTATGAGTGGATCTAGAAACCTTGCGTTGTATGATGAAAATTTGTTAGGCTTGATAGGTGAACATTTTGTGATTGTGTGTTTTAAAAACTTGAAAAGTCTGATTTTTTAGCAGTGAGAGATTACATCAGAAATAACTTTTTTCAAGATTAAAAAGGAAAAAGATTTTCTAATCAAGTTTCTTCTTTCATTCTTATAAAAACGTAATGCTTCTAAAAAAAAACCAAAACTTTAACTACTTAAACTGTTACATCTTGGCACAAATAATCAGTTTTTAAAATTGTGGTAAATGCAGTATGCCACTTCTTTGAGCTGGTCTAAAGACAAATGATAATATTGCCATAACTCAGAATTGTTTTATGTTACATCATAACAACATAATTACAGTTTTTCTATAGTAGCAAGTCATTTGTTTTAAGCGTGTAGACACATTCACACAATAACTTTATTTGCTAATTTTAGGGGAGATGTTGTCTGTGATGAGAGATTTTTTTTCTTTAAAATTACATATTTGATTTTTTCACTCTTTCGCTATTGTGATAAATTACAGCATATTTTTTGTCAATTGTTTGTATGTAAATTGTGATCACTTTGAATTCTGGCCTTACCTGTTTGCATAATTCGAAAAATTATGTTTTTCAACAATATCCTCAAATAAATTACTTTCTCTTATTTTTATGATTCCTTTTCTCTTGGAATGGTAAGTTTAATTGCCATGTAGCATATTCTTGAAATTTTAGAAGAATTCATTTATATATTTATTGCATTATATTTTTCTGAACTACTTCAACAAGAAGTAAAAAAAAAAGTAAATTGTATTATTGTAATTTGTAAAGATGTCTTCTTTTTCCTGTTGTTGCCCCTGTTACTTTGACAAAATAAAAGATTAAACAAACGGTTGTACTTATAACTTCAAAGCGTTCTGTTGTTTGCATTGATTTGATTGTAGGAAGTATATTTCTTCTCCAAGAGCTTCATTAGATTATCTGCTTTGAATGGCAAGAAATGTAAGTTTTTGGTGAATTTGGAAATTGAATTCACAGAATGGCCAAGTATGCTCATCAGAAGTGAGAGTTTTTATAGTTTTTCTTTTGTTCGTTTTTCTCATAATCCTCCTCTTAATCATCCAAAATCCCTTCCTCTGATCATGTTTAACTTGTCTTCCTTCTTCCTTCTTATTTTCTTTATCCCCTCTCTTAAAAGCCTTTTTCTTTCCTTATCCCTTTTTATTCCGAATAAAACTTCAAATTTTAACCTTTATTCCTTTTTTTTTTTTAAACTAGAAGTGATACGCTCACTGTCCAACAGTGAGCCGCTGGGATGACTGACATTTCTTAGAGGTGATCTGCCTGGTCATTATTGATCTGTAAACTGGACCTCCAGCAATTGTCATTAATGAATTATCGGTTTTTAAAATAACTTTCAATATTCAACTGTTTATGCATAATGCTTTAATCTACCATATCTTGGTACATGTAAAATAAAACCACTGCCTCTCTCACTTTCTCATTTTTTACCTCCTTTTGTGTTTTTCTTTCTTCTCTTATATTATAAAAAGCTGAAGAATTAAGGAACCTAGAGACAATCTGAATTCATTGGCTCACCGGTTTTGGGCCACCTAATTCTGACACATAATTATTATATAATCGAATAACCATCTCCCCCAACCCCAAAGAACGAAAAAAACAAACTTAGAACTACCTTCTTACTCAAGACACACAGACAAAAAAGAAGTGATTATTTTCTACTATACTATAATAATAAATAGTTTATTCATATGCAGCACCTGTACGCAGTCAGATTCTTGCATAATCATTTTGGGGATAGATGTAATATTGTAATGTAACAAGGTAATATAGGTTAAACAAGTATTGTGCATACAAATTTATACATATCAAGACTCCAGTGGAAAAACCAGAAAAGTCACATTAAGCTATTTCCTTAGCCACATTCTTTGTACATAGCAGTTTTCTTTCTAGCATCAATCACATGGATAAAGCAGTCAAGTCTTTTAAAATCGCTATAAAATGAAAGAAGCAAAACTTGTAAACGTTGTACGCTTGATTTCTCCTCTTCTCAGATTTGTGACTTATCTGGTTTTTCCGTTGGAGTTTTCATATGTATAAAATGTTGCATTGTAGAAATATACAAATGAATGCACTTGAAAGTTCTAGACAAGTCCACAGCTTATAAATGCATACATGATGAACACAATAAAATACACAATGTAATAACTGAATATGGAAATCTTTCCTTACACGATAGTATATACTTTTTTCCGACCGTAACACATCGTCACTGCAAAGGATTGTGAATAAATATATTATTATTATAGAATATTGGATGTAACCGTATCAAGTAACGAATGATCTTTTGCCATAATATTTTTAAAACCAATATATTTTCAACTCCATTTATCTTACTGCTATTGTTATTATTCCCTATAAATCAGCTGTTCTCAATGCTTGACTGATGAATAAACAAAACAACTTTATTTTTGCTGTTTTGTTCACTATTCTCTCATCTTCTTTTTTTTTAACCTGCAAGTAAGAATAATTTAGAAGAACATAATCATTAGATTAACAGTGGAGACAGAGGAACACAATTTTGTAAACTGAAACATTGGTTGGTGAAAATAATAATAAACCTTCAATGTAGCTTTAATATTGCTTGTTTGCTCCTCCTCCTTCTCCTCCTCCTCCTCCTCCTCCTCCTCCTCCTCCTCATCATCATCATCATCATCATCATCATCAATTCAGCCACTACCACCACTGTCATTACCACATTAAGTTAATCACCAAACCAATAACAATATATACATTATCAAACCTAGCTCAGTACCATAATACCATCAATACTGTTATTATCATCACCAATAACGTGATTATTACTACCACATACTCCTCAAAATCATCACCATCATCATCATCATAATCACAATAATTAAACCTTAAAATCCTATCAATATCAGTATTCAAATCCTTATCACCTGTATCTCCATCGTTTTGTTTCTAGCAGTAAAAACATGATAATTATCATATTGATAATTATATATTAACATTTACTCGCTATCACCTCCAAATTTCATTTTTTTTATCGTACATTAACTTATGTTAATTAATATTAGGTATATTTCGACCAACAAAATATTATTTTTATCATTACAATTAAATTTTTGTAATCATAAGCAACTGTCATATGATAACTGCTATAACATTTTTCGTATCCTTCTTATACAACACAGTTTGTTTGTGCTGGTGCTGCGCTAATAATTCTTCTACTATTACAACTGCTCCATACAATATCAATTATTATTACTATTATAATTATAATTAGTTGGATAATGAAATTATAATAAACACACTCTCATACACACACACACACACACATAGACACAATGCTTACCATGACTCATCGTAAAGCAGCACTATTTTGATTGGAGTCTTAACCGAAAAACGGGAATCTTTTGCCTTTCTTCAAGCACTTCCGGCGGAAGAGCCAAGGGTATCGGCCCTTCCACCAGAAGTTGCGCCGGTGCTTCATGATGGGCCTGAACTTGGGCTTCCTACGCCGTTTGGTTGATCCAAAGAACATGCCTCTATTCGGTCTCTGAGGATAATAATATATATATCTGTAGAACCCAACAATCAAATGTGTGTCTCTGTGTGTGTGTGTGTGTGTGCGTGCGCGCGCGTGTGTGTGTGAGAGAGAGAGAGAAAGAGAGAGAGGGAGAGAAAGAGAGAGAGAGAGAGAGAAAGAATCGCAGACAAAGGCGGAGAAAAAAGGGTAGTCGGAGACAAAGAGGGGGAAGAAGATAGATAGAAAGAGGGAAAGGTGCGTGTGTGTGTGT
>BLXT01000662.1:162620-176485 GCA_019648995.1 Plakobranchus ocellatus | reverse complement strand
TACAAAATAAGAGCCTGTTAAAAAATACCACCACCATGCAAAATTGAAATAGCGTGAAAATAATGGATTCATTGAGAGTTAACCCAGACTTTGTATTAAGATTGCTTTCTTGGTTAGATTTGTTCTTGCTGTAAAAGGGCCAAAGCTGTGGTCTACTTTAACAGCAGCAACAATTTTAATACACAAAGATAACACAAAGATAATCATGATAAAAAAAAAACAGGTAGCTGCCCTAACTGGAGCTTGGGCCAGGTCTTCGCGTCTGAACAATCTTTGGCTTGGGTGTTAAATTTGTACCAAAACCAACTGGATCTTCACACATATGGACAACTATGGCTGGAGCATCTATTGTTGAGGGATGTAGCTCATGGCTCTCGCCTTGAGGGAAGAAAATAGATATATATGGTGAAAAAAAATGTTATAAATACATTTTAATTGAGTTACAAAATAAAATAAAAAATTCATTGGTTTCTTTGTTGTGTATAATAGAGTGCAAACTGTTTAAAAAGCCTTAATTTACTATCATTCTTACTGTATTGCTTACTTATGAGAATACCATTTTCAGTCTTAAATTCTTTTAGAGTAACAGTTTACAGATTTTATATGCAGCATACAAAAAATACAGAAACCAGGATGAAATGGGATCTCAAAAAAAAAAAAAAAGAACACGCTTAGCTTTTATGTATTGGTAGAATGGGAGCGAGAGGATGCTGAATAGTTTAATAGTTTAATATGGATGCATGCATTACGTTCAATTATATTCCTGTTGCCATTCATTTTAACAGCTACTATACCAAATATATCTCAGTGTTAGTGATGTAGCAAACATTACAAACTGAAAATAAATTTATAGCAGAATATTTACATCTTTTGTCTTCAATTTATTATTCATGGAGATAAATAAACATTATACAATCAAGAATTAGGGAACTTGTAATAATTTAGTGTACACTTAAAACTTGTGTTTTCATTTAAGACTGGGTATCAGTTTTATAGAGTATGAATTTTTAGAAGATAACAATTGGAATAAAAGACATACTAAGATTTTGAATTAGATGTGATCTGGGGAAAAATGTATTAGGGGAGCCCGAACAAAATGGGGCAATCATAATTATTATATGCACTAAATGATACTGCCTGTTAAATGCCACACTAATGAATAAAATTCACTTCCTTTTCCTTTACCGCAAAAAAAAAAAAAAAAATCAACATTGATGAAAAAATTTACTTTTGGTGGACTTTTCAAATCATCCTGCTTTAGGTGGTAAGCAAAAACAAGATAAATGGCTGGAATCTTGTCCTCTATAAAGGTTACCGTGATAATTAGTAGCGGGCAGTCACAATTTACAAGAGCAATTTAATCCATGTCCACAAGTTCATTATTTTGCAGCATTTCAAGAATGCTGTATTGGATATTTCTAATGCCCAGGTGAGAACAACAGCATTTTCAGTTGGCTGCAGAATTGCAGCCATTGAAGCAGTTATCAGAGCTACTGTTGATTTTACAGCCAATACTGTTAGATCAGTTCGACATCTGTTATCTATAAATCTACAAGTCAGGAAGCATTCTGCCCAAGGGATTCTACATAAAGAATAAGGGGCACAGTTTGGAATATGCTTGTCTACTCTTAGAAAAGTTCAAAGACTGGATGAAAACAAACTTTTTCATATCATAACACTCATATTTATGAACCATTCAGAAACCAGCAAAACAAATCATGGCTGTTTAAAGGCCCATCACTAACGAACATCACCTGACATATTAAGTCAATGAGCAGCATAAAGTACCATTTTTCTTTTTCATCTTACGGGAATTGCTACATGTGTGCTTCAAGAAAAGAATAAAATGGTTAATAGTGATTATTGCACCAAAAATTCCTTTCCGAAGAGGTCCAAATTACCTAAGAGGCTGGCCTGCACACTTGCACGAGAGAAATCAAAATTCTTGACAATAATGCTCCATCCCATAAATCTATAAAAACCCAAATATCCCTGAAAGAAAAATAACCCTAAAGCTTCACGTCTTATGCATTCAATAGATACTACACTATGTGAATTCTGTCTATTTCAACGATTAAAAAAAAAGGAACATGGCGGAAGGTCTTTATACAGCAGGTCAGCCCTCAAGATCATACATTCACTAGTTGCTTGAAAGAATTCCCAAAAAGACATGAAAATTGGCTTTAAAACGGGTGGCAAGCTTAAATTTAGAATTGTGATAATGAAGATTATTTTGGGTGGTAAAAGTTACTTTGGTAAGAAACTTTCAAGTTCTATTCCTTTTACAACATTAGTCTGATTTTGTTTCGATTTTATTTTCAAGACAAGATCTACAATGAATATCAAGAATTTTGATACAGACAAAATGCAGCACGGCAACATTGCAATGGCACCAGATTTTTCTTTTTACTTTTTCGTTCCTTTCCTTTAATCATTTGAAATTTAAATCAGCCAAGGCAACCATACCGTCAGAAGAAAAAAAAATCTCAGATTGTTCCTCCCCTCCACTCTGTTCAATGTGCGCCTCCATACAGGAAGATTTTATTTTATCATCACATCAATAAAAATCAAGGAACAGCTTAGACTGGCTTTTGACACATTCAAGAGTTTGATGTTTGAAAAAAAATCACTTCATGCCAAATAAGCAGAAGCAAGAAAACAAGTTTCGCAGTCTAGGTAAAGTAAAAGACAATATGGAATTGAAAAAAAAGTGCTTTTCAAAGGTATTTTTTATTTAATTTTCTTCTGAAATCAATTTTTTTTTTAAACTAGAACTCGGCTTTCAAAGTTTTCTTTAAAAAAACTTCAAGAGAACAAAGAACTAATTAGAAAAGAAGGAAACAAAAGTCTTATCTTGATATATCTGACCTGGACTAAGATTGGCTATTGCACTGAGAAGATCATAATTAACTACAGGTTCAGCTTCTGGCCTAGGCTCCCAACCCACTGGAGGAGAAGATGGTGGAGAAATGAGAAACATCTTGGTGCGTTGTGGAAGCTGCAGGTGGTGATTGTCATCGGCCACTGTACGTAACTGCAGAATAAAAAGAATTGAAGATTGATTTTTCCGGGCCATCTCTGTAAAAATATCCCAAGAAACTTAGGGAAAATAGAACCAAAATTATTGGAAGTTAAAGCAATCACAGCTATTGTGAGCTCATGATCAGATTAAGCCCTTACAACAGATTTTGATCAAGAACAAATTTAAAATTGCATAGAAAATACACTACACATCTAAGAATATGATTTTGGCTAAGTGATATAAATAATAATATCAATTGTCTTTTAATTGATAGGAACATCCAATTGTCAAAGAAAGGCAGGGGTTTGAGAAAAAAAAAGGTCATTTCGTAAAGACTTTTCCAGCCTAAATTATCACACACAAAGATCTTACTTTGTTCTGTGCCCCACAAAGATAACAAATATTTAAAATTTGCTATGGAAAAGGCACAATATCAGTGGAGGCTACTTACATTTTCAAATTCTTATGGTAATTCATAAACATCTGTCTCTAACATTATCATACCATTACAAAATCACAACATGCTGACAAATTATGACAAAACAAAATGTGCCTGTGCACTGTGTCTAACATAACCAGAAAATGAAATGTTTTGCAACATAAAAAGTCACTGAAACAGACTGGATCTTTTTTTAGCTTTAAATAAGAGTAATTATATAAAAATTGTCAAGACTTGTTTTCACTTTAATATTTTTATAAATTTGTTTAAAATTATAAGAATCAACAAAACTTAATTTTACCCATATTTTCGTAACTTATCTTCTAGCAATAATTCTCATTTTGAGATGACTTATTAGACCTTCAAATTGCTTTTAAAGAAATTTGAACCTTTTCTTATTTACATAAAAAAGGAGAGTCAAGTTTGCTGCATCAGTAGTCCTGATGTTGTAAATAGACCTCTGACTCTCACCATTTGTTTTGACACTTCCACTGAATAAAACCAACAAAATCCATCTGCATGCTAAATTTGATATTTAATTCAAAGTGATTCCAGTAATTGAAGTTTTGATGAACACAATTTTTAAACACAATAGAACAGACAGGACCAATAAGAGTCAAATTCAAATCAAGAGCAAATAAGTGAGATCTTGACTTAAAATACACAAAGTCATCTTAAAATAAAAGAAGCATCCTGATTCTAAGGCAAAAAGCTTGAATCTGTAAGAAACTACATAAAAGCAAAGCTGGAATACAAGATGTTAAGATGAACCTTGCATTATTAATTAAATCTGATCTAAAGAAAAGAGTCACAATGATAATTTTTTACCCAGCAGTCACGGTTTTTAAGTGAAGAAGTGCTATCTTTCAAAATTCGGTCCCCTTGCATTAGGCATATTGTTTTGAAAAACTCCAAATCACTTCTAGGTGAATGAATGTAATATAATTATAAATGCAAAAATAATGTCCGATGTCAGCTACGCTTACCTGAGATTAAAGAAGTTATAGTTTCTTTAAATATATAAAGAATTGTTATTTTAAACTTGTAGGAAATAGAAACTGCCCTTGAATGATGATGAAAAAACAATTTCAAAAACTTACAGATAATTGATACTGTAATAGATGTATCAGAAAATTATCTGCAACCTATTTCTGCCCTGTCCTTTCTAATAAAATTCTAGGATCTCTATAATAAAGCAATTTGGTTTTGTGCTGATTTCGTCTAACGGCGGCTCGTGGGTGTGAGCATTGGTTGGGCATACCCTCAATTGGCAGGAGGTTTGGGGGCTAGGCAGGCCCCCAGCAGGGTCCAGGGACAGTCCGTGGTGGGGGTTCATGTCCCAGTCTCTTAATTTCTAATTTTTCTTCCAGACTCCTTTCGCAAAATGAATGCCGCAAAATATCATCTATTCTGTTCATTAACACAAATTTTGCAAGTTCTGTAGGTTGATGTTGAGCTCGATTGATCAGGAGCCTTTAGAAATCACTTTGGCCTACATTTATAATTATCTAAATTGCACAACTGGCAAACCTTAAAATGGAATGGAAATCAGTAGCTTCAATAATAATCTCAACAAAGAATAATTTGCACGAGAAATCACTAAACTCTCTTCAAAGATACTGAAATTCTGAGTCCACACAATAGTTTAATCTTGTCATCTAACTGAGTTACACTGTCACAAGAAAAAGCTGTCATTATTAATTTCTAAATCTAATCCTGGAAATAGGCTCTCATAAAAATGGCCTTCTTTCAGTCATGAACTTTCTGATTATAAACAAGTCAGTTTTACAGCCCTCACATGGCACAGGGCCAGCCCGCTCATCACACCCCAAACCTCTTGTTGGGAGAAGGTAATGGAACAAAAAGATGGTAGCTTACTTCTAGTTGACAGCTGTCTTTATTACATGTACCGGTAATTGGTTTTAATTATTAGAACTTAGTCTTCTTGGTCCTTTTATTAACTTTGTAGTGTGTGGACCAAAATAATTCATAAAAAAAAAAAGAATATTATAATACGTTCAGATTGCGTGAAACTTAATTTTGGAAAAGTTTAGAGGCAAATCATAACTCATTAATTATTTAATTATTTAAGGGCTTGCAAACAAAAGAGTAACCTCCAGATGATTCCAAAGGTTTGCCGCTGACTGCACAGCAAAAGACAAGTCAGTAAGTGATTACATCACAAAATTCCTCCAGGCAGGGACGGCAGAATGAGAAAGCGAAAGTATGGGTGTGGGGCGTGCCCTGCCTGCATGTCTAATGAATAGGACAAGACAGTGCTTTCCTTGATCACAGCCCAGCTTGTGCCTCTCGCTTTTCGCTTGTTAATTACAGGTCGCTGTGAAAGAACTTGGTTGGGCAAGCTACAACTACAGTAAGCCAGCAGCCAGCGGCCGTGTCCTTCTGCATAGAAGTAGTTGAGCATGCACAGCCAGCTAGGCGTCTATGCTTTCTATGTTGGGGTTATACATCATAGAGGAGAGCAGATTATTCACTGTTATTTATTTCTCTATTTTTTTTTTTCAGAAATTAATATATTTTCTTAATTAATATTTTGGTCATTGCAGGCTGGTCAGGTCCCGACCAATCTGGTTGGGCATTGCTAAACCTGCCCATTGAGACCAGCCACCATTGATTTAGTCCCATTTAGGCAGAGTTAACAGGATTCCATTTATATGGATTTTGACAATTTTTCTTTGTATCTTATCAGAAAAATTTCCTTTCTTTTTCATACTTCATTCTGAAAAAAAAAAAGTCCAAAAGTATTTGAAATTTATGCATGTGAACGGATGTATGCCCCCATCTGTCAAATTCTAAAATTTTATATAATATCATGAACAATAAATTATTTTTTTTCAAAGAAATTGGAATACTTGATACTGCAGAGAAAAATAATGAAAAGACTGTTTTATCTCATGGAGCAATGAAATTTCAATTAGTAATACCAACCCAGGAGAGAAACCAAAATATTTTGAAGTTGACAAAACCCAGTATAGGTGAATGGCCATGATGACCGAATTACTGATGAATATGTTTTTTTTTCCCTCAGCCTTTATCAACTAGTTTGACAACCACTCAACAATAATCATATAAACACTATCATCAGATTGACTCTTTCTTCTTCCTCTCTGTATCTGCTCACTCCTCTTAACCTCATAACCCCCCCCCCGATTCATCATTTAGAAGATCCATTTTTGTCTTGAATTATCATTATCTCTTGTTTGAAATATTCACAGGCTTTGTTTAAAAAAAATTTTTAAATAATCCAAAGAATTGTAAACGATAAAAACAAACCTGGAAAAAATAACATCTTATGGGTTGGCCGCTGACAAAAATACCATCATTCTTGATTCTTGCTATGCCTGCAGTGTCAGCTGATGAGAACTGAATTCTGGCTCTTTTAAAGTTCTTTAAATATACAAATGTGGCCTCTCCATCAAGGTCTAAAAACAATTTTTCAAATGCAGCCTGGAAAAAATGTCACAACAGCTTATTTTCTTTTCATATTACTCTATATAAACATATACATATAAGGTTTTTCAAAAATCTGATTTGTTATCAATTGTTATGTTCAGAAGATTTTCTACTAGCCCTATTTGAAAAAAATTACTAGGATTTCCTACTAGCCCTATTTGAAAAAAATTACTTTTAAACGCATAAATCTTGAATTTCTACATTTGGTGACGTACAAAGCATTACTTCATTTATAAAAAAGAAAATTGGTTTTGAATGCAGCCTTGCAGTGTAAATAAGCCAGACAACTTTCAAACATAACTATGACATGTACTTTAAAAAAGTGGTTACTTATCTATTTTACAATCATCCACCACAAAGTTAGACACACAGACCTGGTTTTTTAATTCAGATCTACTATTAAAAATCAACCATACCAAAAATTAAATACCTTGATGGTACTCATTTGCCCTTTTTCAGTCTGTAATTGGTTGTCAAACAAACATATTGACAAATATGACCATCTTTTAGACTCACATATGAGTAATTGTATTGTCATCACAATGTGAGCATTTTTTGGCAGGAAGTTTTGCAATAAATATGGGTAAACCTTTATAGTTCTTAATATTTTACTGCAAAATTATCTGGCAAGGTGTATGAGTTGCAATTTTCAAAGCAATTTTTTTTTCTGGAAAACATCTGACTTTGTGGTGGCACTTTACATATATTTAAAAAAAAGAAAAATGGCTACAGAGGATTTTTTTTTTCAAACTAGTCTACTGTATTCCAATGCTTGGCAGAATTTTAAAAAAAAAGTTTACAGGATATTCTACATAGAGTCCACACAAGTTTGTACAATAATCAGGAAATTAAAATTATCTGGATTTCAATTCATTATTTTAAAGACTACATTGTGCATTTCAATGTTCAACTTAAGGCCTGTGTCATAATGAAAAGTGGCAAAGTCTATGCACAAAAAAAGAAGCGATAAATTTTCTTATGAGTAAATCAACTTTCTTCCTTTTTTTCTGGTCATTAAAGAGTTTTTATCGCTATGCAAAAAACAAGGAAATAATATGATCTTGTTTTTTTGTTTTAATTCTTGTTTCCTCGTTGTTTTCTTAGAATCTAAGCATTTAAATAGCAAACAATTTTAAAAAGTAATAAAAAAATAAAGGTGTTCCGAATCAAAGTTTTCAAATCCATGTGTAATTATTTTGAAAGGTAAAATCATTTTGAGAGACTGTGGTGAGAATTATATTGGTTTACATAAATTAGCTATACCTGCTCATCTGCATCAGAGAAGACGGATTGAGGAACATTTGTCACAATGATTGCTGTTGGTAGGTCATCTAGATCAGACATGTCCATAACGCTATCCATGTCCTCACAAAGCTCATCAATGTCATCACTAAAATCCATTGGATCAACTTTGTTACTCATTTTTTTTCCCCTGTTTTTGTAGACACTCAGCTTTTCAAAGTTTCTTTTTGAAGAAAAATTTTCTATGCCGCTTTTGTAATTTCCTTTGCACTTCCATTTAATTTTCTCATCATATATGTATGAAAATGAAAAAATATTGAAAACCACAGGACTCTGAAATATTTTACTCTCTCTGCTTGATGTTGATGCACTGCAAGAAGGATAGAAAAATATAAAATTAAAAAAAATAATTTTATCAATATTTTAATAATACAACTTTATGATACATTTTCTATGGAATCACCCAAAAGATGCAAAGCAAAATATTTTAAACGATTTGAAAATCACAATTTGCCAACCATTTTAGTTTTTAATATCTCCAGCCATTAATTCACACGGGCATTAAAACAGTGCTGACAAACATCTCAATTATATTATATAATCTTTATTTTCATATGAATTTGAGTGCTGTATAACTCTAACTGTTGATCTATGTTTTTGCAGACACAAAGGAAGTTGATGAACTTAAAAAACAAAATCATAAAACTTTTCAGTGTCATCTCTTACTAAAAAGTGCATTCCAACACTAATGTACTTTCTTAGTAAGTCACTGAAGAATCTTATATTTTACAACTAGAATTGGAACACAATCTAAACCTATTGTGATTTACCCTAAGACCCTAAGTGTGTACGTTTTCATAGTTGAAACAGATGGTTACCACATCTTTACATAAAAAAACATAATTTGCTCGAACATTGGCATTAGTGGACTTGCAGCCCTCTTAAAAACATTATATTTATATAACCTAGTAATATATATCATAGCGAAAACTGGTTATGGATTAAGGGATTGAAATCATGAATTAGAATCATCATCAATGAACTTTGTAAAAAATATGCAAAAGAAAGCCTTCCTGTCATGGGAACACTTGGCATGGAAAATTTACACTAACTTTTGCTCTCGTTCCTAACAGTAAAGGGAAACAACTTTACAACTTTTTCTCATATATATATAAATTTTTAAGCTGGCATTGTCTTCCCAGAAATGTCCAAGGATAAACTGGACATCCATATCTACATGAATATCATGCTCACAGACACTGAGATCCATGTACATGAAGGTCTAATCCACAAAAATCTATTTCAGGCCATATTACACCAATATTCTTGGGGTCATTCTGGCCATTTACATTTAATTTTTTATAAATGAAGACTACTCTGCTATGATCTAAATCTCGATAACTCAATGTATATGTGAATTGCAATGCCAAGTTGAAAGTTTCTGAATAAAAGCAAGTTTGCCCACGTCAATTTATTTAATGTTAATTGAGAGATTAGAATATTCAGTCAGAGCTCTAGACATAAATGATAATCCATGTCAAATACACATTTAATTGTAGTAAAAAAAAAATTTTTTTTTTGAATGGTCTCCAAGCCCTTTTCAAGAACAAATTTCTGACAGGACTTGTATGCCACATCATGTCACATATTAATTTCTTTTTTTATTTGTTTTTATTTTTCTTTTTCAAAGGGGTTTTGTGTCTTCATACAGAAATTTTGGAAAAGAGGAAATATTATTTTAAGCCGTGTACTTTCTCCCACTGGTCCCTGGGCTTGAGAGAATCATGTTAGGCTTGCAAATAAAACTTGAGCAGACAGCAAAAATATCATTTTTACAAACACACATTGCATGTCTTGTTGGAGACTTGATATCTAATGATGCGTATACGAAATCATATTCTTGGCGTGAGACTTACAAGACATCTATAGCCTCAGAAAAATAAAAGATCCTTGCAGTAGGCCCCCACAAGGGGGGGGTTTAGCCCACTATAAACACACTGCAAGCAGTTATAGCTATATAATTTACTATAAAATAGAGAGGGGTGTAAATGGGGAAATAATTTATAAGGTCCTGCTGAATACAAGCACCTGAGGCTGCTGCAGATTAAATTCTACTGGACACAAGTTCTCAACAAGTTTTGTTTTTTTTTTTCTTTTTGCTTGTTAGAGTATTCTGTCTTATTCTATTTTTTCATATTACTCATACTTTATTTTTTAGATGGTCTTGTCTTTCTCACTCTAGAAAATTAAAGCAGGTATATTTGTAACTAGGATACTTTGAGAGATTGCAGAGAAATTGAATTGCTGTTTTGAAGGGATAGATCTAAGAATTACAGCCAGTATGATATAATGTCCAAGTGCATTGCATTTTATATTGAAGGCATTTAATCCACAGTCTGTGACCATAGTGGTAAAATGGGCCCATGTATTAAATTTTTCATTACGATTTTTTTTTAATCTCCACTGATCCTAATTTACCATAATTAATTTGATTTTTCTTCAAGTCAATAAACTGCTCTTCAAATTCTGGTAGATCCAGAGAAACCACATGCCTGGTGATTCATAGCTTGCTATCATTGACCTTACTATTTACCAAGAGAACCATAAATGATTCTAGGCAAAAGAGATGGTTTTATCTCTCTTCATGAGTAAAGGACTACAACAATCAACTCAAACTTATTTGAACAAATTTGGTATTAACCATTTGCCCTTTAGGCTTTATCCATCAAAAAAGACAATCAAAAATATAATGACAAAGATTTATAAATGAGCTAGGCATAAAATCATGACGTGAAATATTCATGTGATAACAAATTACATATTCATTGAGGATTTTCTGATTCCAGAGTGTCCAACCTTTATAAAAATACCATGACTTCTTTCCACAAAATCTGTTCAAAATTTTTCAATAGATCAGCCTCAATTAACGGTATCTTTTGAAGTTAACCTTATTTGTTACAAGAATGAGATGCTTCTCTTTTTAATCACATGTAGAAAGTATAAATTTCTACTGCAACAGAAGTACTTTTACGAATCTCAATCTGAATTGAATTTCTTTAAACCTCATTTGTCTAGAATGACTGTGCTTGGAGACTTGGATCGAGATGATATTGATCTAAAAGATTCTTAGATAAAAATTAACTGCCATGTCTTGACTAAATTTAAGCGGGACCCTTAACCTTGATGTGTTAGATCTATCTAAATTTTATTCAATAATTTTTTTTATTAATCGATTCCAACCTAAACTGTATCTTAAATCTATGAATACTATTCTGGTTGTCACAGCAGTACTAACACTGGTAAGTCATAGTAGTAGTATTATTAGTAGTAATAGTAGTAGTGGTAGTAGTAGTAGTAGTAGTAGTAGTAGTAGTAGTAGTAGTAGTAGTAGTAGTAGTAGTAGTAGTAGTATTGTAGAGGTGTAGTAATCGTAATATAGTAGTGGTAGTAGTATTAGCAGAAGTAGTGGTAGTAGTAGAAGTAGTAGTAGTAGTTATAGTAGAAGTAGTAGTAGTAGTGTAGTACTAGAAGTTGTAGTAGTGGTGGTAGTAGTAGTAGTGGTAGTAGTGGTAGTAGTGGTTGTAGTGGTAGTAGTAGTAGTAGTAATAGTAGTAGTAGTAGTAGTAGTAGTGGTGGTGGTTCTAATTGTAGTAGTAGTAGTGTAGTACTAGTAGAAGTAATAGTAGTAATAGTAGTAGTATAGAAATAGTAGTAGTAGTAGTAGTAGTAGTAGTAGTAGTAGTAGTAGTAGTAGTAGTATAGTAGTGGTAGTAGTATTAGCAGTGTAGTGGTAGTAGTAGAAATAGTAGTAGTAGTAGTAATAGTAGAAATAGTAGTAGTAGTGCAGTACTAGTAGTTGTAGTAGTAGTGGAAGTGGTAGTAGTGGTGGTAGTAGTAGTAGTAGTAGTAGTAGTAGTAGTAGTAGTAGTAGTAGTAGTAGTAGTAGTAGTAGTAGTGGTGGTGTGGTGGTGGTGGTAGACGTAGTAGACCTAGTATGTCGAGATACTGATAATAAGATAGGGCACTGGTGGAGGACTGCGGTCCCTATCAGTTGTCCACCTAAAGTAGAGGGCTATTTCGATTATTTGACGCCTATAGTTAGGCAAACTATTATTATTTCGATATATGTCTTTTTTATATGATATGCTTTTCCTTAAAACGGCTGGCTCTGTTTCTACGGAAATTTGAAATTTTTTATTCCCACACCATCAGCTACTGACAAAATGAAGGCAGTATTTTAGATCTAGACACTGGTGGCACTTGTTGCCCAACCACAGACGTCGAATAATTGAAATGGCCGACTACTTCAGGTGGACAAGGTAGGGACCGTGGTGCTCCACCAGTGCCTAAGATAGGACTAGATTCTAGATCTATGTCTAATAATAGACCTTGATCGAAAGTTGACTTAGATCTAGATCTAGATCTAGACATCTTGGTCTGGAAAATAAATCTAGGCCTGAATCATTTTTCAAAAACTAGATATATCTAGATCTAGATCTTTAAATGTCAGCTTTATTACATAAATAGATCGGATCAATTTGAATCTCAACTCGCAAAATTTTTTGTTGATAATGTTCTAGATCTAGATTCTAGATATAGATCATGGATAGATGTACCTTCCACAGCCTCTGGTCAATTTGTCATTATCTTCTTGCTTACATCAACAACAATTGACGATTTTAGACACAAAACAAGCCATCTATCCATATTTCTTACATGCTATCATTGTTTTCAATCTGCGTCAATCTATATATATATAAAATCACAATTTGTTTTTACATTGTCTTTTTCATGTTGTTTTATCAATCTAACGTGTCAAATAATTGGTAAAGTAAATATTAACGTATATTTTAGTAAATATTAATTTTCACTTTGAAAAGTACAACATGGCTGTTTTGAGACTAATAAGTTTTTGTTCCTTTCACTTTTAGAATTTTTCGCAATGTTACTGCAACTTATTTCTTATTAAACCACATAAAAATTACTCATTTGTCAGGTTTTCAGCTTTGCTGTCTTATAATTTTTTTTTTTTTTCGTTTTTTCGTTTTCTTTTTTTTTTTTAGGGTGGGTGGGTGGGTGGGAGAGGGGTGGTTTTAGACTTACACAGGACTGTCCAGTATTGGAAACTTCATTGCACATTACCACTTCTTTTGATACCTTGTCTGGAGCAAACATTGATGATTTTGTTATTCCACTCAAACATGTTATCGCTAACCTTACAAAGTTGTTTTTGCTATCATTACCTATTGCCCATGGCTTAAAAGTTATTCTCTCTCTACTTCTACTGCGTTTGCCTTCAATCTTTCCAGTGATTGCCAAGTTTAGTATCAGGAAATACGCCCTAAAAATTGTAGTTGCCTCCATATAAGCAAGAAAAGAAGAAGTAAAATTCATCATAAACAAACGGTAAAGTTAACATTATCATTATCATCACCAGAGCTGCCTTTGTTGTCGTCTTCGTCAAAGTCTTCAAATAAGTCTCCTTGTGTAATAGAGTACAATGAATTATACTCTCTTCCTTGTGTTCATTCTCAAATCGACGAATCAACTTTTTCATGATCGTGTAAAATCTAAAAAGGAGCACAGGAGAATATTATGAACAGTTGATGTTAATTATTATTATTATTATTATTATTATTATTATTATTATTATTATTATTATTATTATTATTATTATTATTATTATTA
>BLXT01000662.1:103205-114231 GCA_019648995.1 Plakobranchus ocellatus | reverse complement strand
AAAAAAAAAAGGATGTAGGCTGACAAAGGGGAGGAATGGGGGTCATATATGAGCCTATACAGAGGAAGGAAAAGAGATGAAGAGAGGACATAGATAGATGGATTGTAAGACCGACAATAAATTAAATGAGTAACGAGTACAGGAGTTGTAGGATTAAGTTTTAGGGGGATTAATGGGCTATGTATACCTGTCTCTTATCTCCTCTCTTTTTAATAGATTTTTCTCTTTATTCATCTTTCTCCTTCTCAACCATCTTTTCTTCCGAGAGGAAGAGGAGAATAGCAGGCAGATGAAGGAGGGATAAAGACAGATAATATTGACGTAATTTTGACATAGACAGAGGGAGAGAAAGAGAGAGAGAGAGAGAGAGAGAGAGAGAGAGGAGGGAGAGAAGAGCAGAGAAGATATGAGATAGATAGATAAAAGATCGATAGATGTATAGATAGGCAAGGAAAAGTTTGGAGAAAACTTCAGGCGAAACTTTTTATTGTACAAGCTTTGTCGTTCGACTTTGTTGCAATAAGTACAATTAGTGTTGGAGTCTCACAAAATGAGTCCAGTTGCGATTTTGCATTATTGATTTAAAGTGAAGCCATAAACTCAAGGGATGAAAACTACTCACTTCTCTAGGTGGAAAACATTCTTTAGACAATCATGTTATAGAGTTAGTATTCAAGCACTGTTAATTGTTATTTCTTTTCTTCAAATTTTGAGTTGATTCTATTTATACAGAACCGCAACTTGACTAATTTTCTTAGATCGCTTCGCTCGCTAACACAGTGTTATAATAAGTTGGTGTGGTCTTTCCCTCTAAGGAAAACAACCTTTAGGCATTAATTGCAGCCCTTATATCTGGTACTGAAGTAAGATAAAGTTTGACTAACACATCAAAATACATGCGAAACTGGGAAGTTTTTTTTTTTTTTAATTTGTTTTCTTTTTTTTTTGTATAAAAGAATAAGGAAAAGAATAAATATGTTTCCTGACTAAACCCAGAAATTAAAAGATGGATTGAAATAGCTTGTCATATACCAATATACACCGACATCGAATAGGCATCATAAACACAATACGAAATCGTACTTTTAAAAAGAAACATTTTTTTTAAAGGTAAAGCAAAATAATGGAACCAAATTTATTGTAAGTGAGTTTAATTTCAGTCACTTATCACTGGCTATATACATCTTAACATAATTTGCCAATTATAGTAATGTGTATTTATTAAGCCTAAATATTTAACAGATTTTAAGAAGAAATTAAATTTTACACTTTGCAATACAAACTATGCTAAGAGTTGCGAGATTTAAAAAAAATACACGTTCCCTAATCCAAGCCTTGTTATTAGTAACGAGACGGAACATTTTGACATTAAGGTAAAAATTTAAACAGAAATCTTTCACAGTGATTGCTCGCTGATTCTAAGATAGCGAAATTCAAGATGACTTTCATTCTAACGGATGTGTGTTTTTCTTCTATTACTTTAAATTCGAAACAAAAGAAAAATAAGAGGGCGTGATTTTGCAGAGAATGTTTTCCCTTTTGCCGAATAGGAGTTTAAGAAAGTATAAATCTTTGTCAAGATCCTACAACAAGAATTATTTGCATTATTGTCGCACTCATGTATTTTGTCTTCTAGCTTGCTAACAGTCTTGTAGGCGTGGGAGTAAATCTAAACGAGAGAAAGTTAATTTTCTCAAAATGCACTGCTCCAAGAGATTTAATCTAGTTCTACAAATTCAGAAACAATTCTATCTCCTTTGACTGTACCGGGTATCTTTATTTTGCAACTCAGGAATCGTTACATATATGTGAACTAAAGCCAGTCTCTCTATGATAGAAAATTTACGATATTATAATCTGTTTTCATTAAAACGATTACAGTTCACATAAATGCAATAGCCATATTTATATTTTGGTATTTCACTGAGAGCGCACTGAAATATTTGCTGTCATGTAAGCAGTAGAAGGCGAGGCTACAAGAGACAATAATAAAGTGTATGTCCTAGGCTAGACGCAAGTGTCATTCAGGTCTAAATTTAACGCTGTACATTTTTTGCGGCCATGCGCTTCGCCCAGATCTACATTGTTGAGTAAATTAAAATTTGATAAATTTGGTTATTACTATTAGAAATGAACTTCCTAGAAATTTCATGGGTGGATAATTAGTTCCATTTGAACTAATTGTGCACGGCCCTTGCCCATATCCTTAAAAAAAAAAATTAGTTTAGCCATGCGATCTCGATCTCTTACTGAAATGACATCTTTCAAATTTTTTATCTAACATTTAAGAAACATTTATTTTTTCAGAGACTGATTAAATGAGAAACGAGAGAGCATTTAGTTTTCAGCCTACGTCTTGATGCTGAACCTTGTTTTCTTTTTGCCTGAAATCAAACACTAGCCAATGATTGTTGATGAAGGCCTGTGTTTAGGTATACGTCTAGATTTCGATTAACTTTAGATGTAATTAAGATCTCCCATGTATGTGAAAATAAAGGTTGAAAGATACTCCAAATCTTGATTCTAGATGATTTGTTAATTTAATTACTTCAGTGGATATGTATTGTAGGCCTATCATTTTCACTGTTGCTTTTTATCTTGTCAATATTATTTAAGTACATAATACAATGACCAACTTCAACTCTGCATTTGAAAGATCATTGCAAAAAACATTGGAGGGCCTTGGAACAAACATTAATAAAATTTGTTTGAATGTCAACAAATTTAACTGTAGGCCTATGGAACAGCATTAATATCTGAAAAGTCTAAAACATAACGAAAACTCAAGTATTGTATGAATTAATCATAAATTACTTTAAGTGTTGAGATTATTCAGTGCATGTATAATGCATTACCAGTAATTTTATTCTTCTTTTTCAAAGAGATGAAAAAAAAATGTTTTTTTTTTTCAGAAATGGGAAGCATTTTTAATAAATTCAGTGCTTTAGGAATACATTGTGGAACTTTTGTTGGAAAAAAAAATGTGCTTTGTCATTAAAAAAAACAACAACAAAAAAAAAAAACGTTACCAAAAAAAATATTTAAAAGCTGCACAATCTTTTCTCTCAATTTATCTTGTCAATACATGTATAAAACCAATTCTGAGTCTCATTTAAAGACCAAGGAATTTGAAATCATTCAAGCGTTAATTCTCAGATTGAAATTTGGATACCACTCTCTTGGTAAAAAAAGCACGCTTTGATTTCTAAAAGCACATAAATTATTTTGAGAACAATAACTGTTCTTGTGATCTTGGCGCTGACAAATTATTTATATAATTATTTTCAACCTATTTCAGAGCCTCAGAAATCTAGCTAAGTGTATCAGTGTTAAAAGACGTAATACATTTTCTCTCATGCGTTGGTAAATATAGGCTAACTGTTATAAATTTCAACAGAGTTATGTTTAGTGTCAAAGGCATTTCCAATTTAAATAATTTTTCAAGCCAACTAAAATGCTGTGAATAAAATCATTCAGTTTTCTAGGGGTGAAATACAGCAAAAAACATTGGTACTCAAATAATGTATCTTGCTTAAAAGCTTTTTGATTGCATTTATTCATTACACCTTTTTTTTTTTTTAGAATTTATCGGCTTGATATGAATAATAAAGTCCTTTGAAAGGAGTTTTAAATCCTAGGCTACTTCTTTATGATATTGTTTCATAGAACCCACAACTTTGTTTATGAAGCCAGATTCTACTGGGTTTTTTTCATATACCTAAAATCTATTAAGAATGAGCAAAAAAAAAAAAATTTTTAAGCACCATAATTCATCGAAAGGAAATCTCATGGCTTTGTCAATTGCGTCTTCGTGATGAAGCTATACGGGTAGAGCCGCGTTCCCTGGGTGGTGGATAGGGGAAGCCTTCTAGATAATAAGGTGCCATAGACCAACATAACCTAGGAGACGGGCGATGATGGCACAGGGATAGCGAATCCACCCTGAGATCTTTCTGTCCTGGATCTGAGCCTTTCCACAGGCGCCCTGGCTTGTGGAGGGCCTTAAAGCTTGAGATCACCTTGTTATGGAAGGCTATAAGCACAAAAATCAAATCTTGCGTACGAGAAGGTAAACTCAAATTCAAAGTGGGGTACGTGAGACCACCTGCTAAGCTGCCACTGGATAAATGAAGAAAATGCGTCTGGGCGGAGAAGGTGTGATTTCAAACCGCAGCAGACAGACCTTGCTCATCCTTGACAGGCAATTTGTCCAAGAGAACGATAAGTTTTACTTCCGAACCGGGGCAGGCAGAGCTTAGTCAGCCTTGACAGGCAGTTTGTCTAAGAGTAAAGAAAATTTTGATTCCAAACTTGGGCAGCTCGCTCAGCCTTGGCTGATAGTCTGTCTGAGAGAAAAACATTTTTGGTCTCTAACTGAGAAGACACTTCGTTCCCGAAGTCTTTCCTATATTCTTTACACCATGAGTTAAGGCTGTGGCAACACGGGCAGAAACCAAGAAGACCGATGTCAGAGATGCTTGGCCAGCAGGCGTCCTTGAACTGACCATAGCATCATGCAATTCAACCCCTTTGGATCGTTCCAACCGTTTAACGTCCCCTAAGCTTTACGTGAAAATTACACAAGCTCATCCATATTAATCATTTAAGGCGCTCTTTCCGGGGTGTAGCAGCTTCGGGTCTTTGTTGGGATTAAGTTATTTACTCTACACAAGCTTGCTACAGTACATACGGAGCCAGTGAGCAAGGATTGATAAGGAGAAAAACTGAACATCATCAAGTCAATTTACAAGCCATGTCGTACCAAAAATGACTATCAAATGCTTAGCAGAAAGCAGCAATTCAAATTAAGATGTGCAAAGACAAAGCGCAAAAGGCTGAATGTTTATATGCTTAAGTTTAATAATACTGCTATTTGCAACAAATACCGACCAGGACCAGGACTAGAAAAAATAGATGGCTTGTTTCATTCATGTAATTTATTTTTATGTTTAGAGTCAAGCAAGTAGTCAGTTTATAAAAGCGTTTGCTCACTAAATGTTCATGTTGCAGCGGTAAAATTTGTGATGAGTCGAGTTATGGATGTCCATAATTAAATTTAGACAAAAATCCAAACCAAAACAGGTTAAAACGACTCGTTTGTCTCTGTACAATTTGCACTTTTGTCTTAAAACAATATAATAGCAATTTTGACGTCTTTTAAATTATTTTAACTTAGGATTTTTATTTGAATTCACCCGTCTAGATCAGCAGCTCAACTCATTTTTTGCACCTGCTCTGCAAATGGTTGTCACAGATGCAAGTAAAATATGAATTACTTTTTGGGTTTATTTTGGAACTTCATTCTTTAGCGAGACACTTCACATTAAAAAGTAGTGGGTCCCACGCATAGTCCAAGCATCGGGGAACCAGGAGTGGGGTCCTGATTGTTCTTGGCATACGGCAGTATGAGGTAGTTTGTCATTGCTTTCCTCGCCTTTACTTTCGCCGGGTTTTAAGAAACCTAACTACCCATTTAGTGCTGGGTGGACACAGAGGGGCAATGAAAAATTGATTTGGCCCGGACTAGGATTCGAACCTCGGACCACTGACTTGGTAGCCAACTGCCCTACCAGATGAGCCACCCTCCCCACACTTCACATAACGTGAAGATTATATTACTTGGAATTAACCTGCAATATGAAATAGTTGTAGGCAAGACGTTGAACTGCTCTTAAATCCAATTTCTTTTTTAAATGCAAGATATTCTATTATCCATCAGATATTCGCAAATATATCAGATTTTTTTTACACTTTAATATAGAAGATGGCTTGACTTTGTGTTGTTTTAACTGTGAACCATATAGTGAGTAATTGCCATTCCAAGTAAATTGTTCTACAGTAAAACTTTTAATTCCTTTTACATTGTTATTAAATAAAGCAATGACTACATTTGTACATAGAATACGCATAAACACACCAGTTTTAGTTCGTAGACTTCATAAAAGTTCTTGAGACAAATCCTATTGAGCAGAATGTTGCTAAAACTAGTACTTTTTTTTAGTCAAAAGCTATGCAATTTTCCGTTTAGAAGAGCTGAAATTTTGCAGAATTTCCATGATTACATCTGAAGAATTTTAACCTCTACTCTTCGTTACTAAAAGCAATAGTTTCAGAAGAAAGGAAACTTGCATATTAGCTGTTGGGGTTAACATTCTTTAAAGAATATTATCCCCAATTCTTCGTTATTGAAAGCAAGATTTCAGCTTTTCTGTAAGGAAAATTGCTTATTAGCCCTTGGAGTAAAAATTCTCTAAATATAATCATGCGAATTCTGCAAGATTTTAGCTCTTCTAAAAGGAAAATTGCATATTAGGGCGGCCGGTCATTGGCGAAGTCTGGGACGATAGCGCTATGAGAACATTTTCTTGAAGTTGATTCTCTTTGTATGTTCTACGATCGTATGGTAGAAGCGGCGAAACAGGTATTACCAATGTCTCCTTCCATATTTCTGGCAACAGATGTCAACCTTAGTGTAGAGACCAAATTACGATCCGCTGTATCAGGTTAGATATTTCTGCTGAATCGTGTCTGTAACACCTGTTGCGCCGTTTCTACGAAGCGATGGTAGCTTACACAAAGAGAATCAGCTTCAAACAATACACCAAAAGCAAACTTACAACTCTGGGCTTCAAGGCTTGTTTAATCTGCTACACAATAGTCTTGACCGTCATCTTGAATGTCAATTAGCTAATTATTCAATTTTTAAAATTTTATCTCCTGCATTGATACTCAAATCATTTTAAATTTTACTGACATATTCAGAGTTGCATAGTGTTAAATTAAAAAAGGATATTCTTAATAGCTAAAGTGGTTCTTTTTAACATAAGTTTTTATATCCTGTAATGGCTGGAAGTAGCTTTTTCGCCCCCCCCCCCCCCCCCCNNCCCCCCCCCCCCCCCTTTTTTTTTCTTTAAAAAAAAAGTCAACTTTCTAGAAAACCAAACATAATATCAATAAAAAAAAAAGCTATTATATTTTTAACAATATCAATAATATTCGCTTTGCTTAGCTTGAAGAAAATCAGTATGTAAATCTCAAAGGATCTATTTTGTTTTTGACATAAAAATTGTGCTCTGAGAAAAAGGCAATTGAAGTTCAGATCGAGAAAATTATCTTTGACATTTTTTTTTTTGTTTGGCGTTGAATCTAAAGAGGAATGTCTAACCACACTAAAAATTCGTTAAAAATATTAAATTTAACTAGCTTGGATTTGTTTTTAATGCCAATTTATTGATAAGATAGTAATAATGTGATACCGTGTTAATGTACACTGCAAAACATTAGGTTTTGAAACACTAATGCCAATTTTCGAAAAGACTTTTCGTGGAATCCAAAAAGTATATTCTCCCTCCCTCAAAAGGAAAAGAAGTGTAGCAATAGGAAAATTAATACTCAAGTAGACATAGCTTAAGATCAAGTGCCACCCTTCCCCATCATGATGATCAACAAAATAATAATAGTTACGTTAATTTTGATGAAATTATTATTTTAAGAAAGGAAAGGAAAAATTTTGCATAGAGCAAGGCAATCGACAGTTACCATTTGACCCTCATTTTTTTTTTATGTGGGAAAGGAAAGGAAAAGTGCGCATCGAGCAAGGCGATAAACTGATACCAATTGGCCCTTATTTCCAGTCTTACGATATTATAATACGTAAAGCTTTCAGAGGTTGACGAAAGTTTAACACACCTATCCTTATGTCAGCTACCATAGTCAACGTTGCGTCCAGTATACTTTCGGCCTAAGCAAAGACTATCATATATATCGCTACGCTAATAAGACAGGTTAGTTACTGGAAAAGAAGCGTCTTCGCCTGCAATCAGCGCCCCCTGAGAAACTGCGGGGAAAACAAACCAGATGTTCAACGGAACCTGACAACTTCCACAGCTTGTGCAAAATCATTGAACATAATTGTCGAATAATAAACAAATGCCAATGTTGTTTTTTTTTCTCTTTTTTTTTCTTTTTGTCTCACAATTGTAAACAAACACTTAGGTTAAGTTATCTATCGAGACCTTCAAATGCGCAAAAAATGTGTAACAAATCTCATGTGTGCATGACACACTTACAACAATGAAGGGACAAATGTGCTTCATTTATATTTAAAGGGATGGTGTAGTTGATGAAAAACACTTGTACATATATTGACTCTTTTTTTTTTGTCAAACTACTGTAAAATGAAACATTGGTCAGACTTCCTTATGCATCGATGCACAATCAGTCAAGTTGAACGAATGCTCTTTGTTCTGCCATAATGCTTTGTGTAAAGACTTTTCTTCCAAAATAGTTTTGATAACAATAGTTTCTATTCAATAACGCCTAAGCCTTATGGAATAGGTATATCATTGCACACTGCATAATTTCCATTTAAAAAAATGGAAGAAGCAGAAAAACTGTTGAATGTAAGCTACATTTTTAAAGTAATTACTTGTAGTGCGTTTAAATCTAGCCTTTCAGACTATGCAATGTTTTTCTTCGCACTTCACTCATTACTTATGTATTCCTAACTGAAACTGACATCAATATCTTCTGACGGAAATATCAAAAACATTTATTCAATTTGATTATATTGCCTTGTACAAGGAAGACTCACTTATGAAGTAAGAATCTTAATAGGAGAGGCCTTTGAGACAGCGGCACAACTGTGAAAACATACAGCAACAGATTTTTTCCCGTCTATTCATCAAAAATATCAGCCAGCCATTCACATTGATGAATGTAAGGCTTTTAGAGTATATCTTAATAATTATAAGAACTTCTTTTGCATTTTGTTTCTCCTCAAAACTAGCAGAACTGTAGAATATGGCCATTTTGCTGTGTGTCGTTCACTAGTGAACAGGAAACAAATATTCTTGGTCGATTATTCTTCTCACATAATATCATATCGAGAACCGCTGTCATTAAGTCTTTCTCTTAATATTTATAGAGGAAAGGCTTTCGCTTTCACATAATACCAACTGAAATGATTTTTTTCCTCTAGCCAGCGATTTAAAGTAACTAAAGTCGCAATTTACTTTAAGACAATACATTACAGCATTTTTTGATAGAATACAATCAATAAGAACTTAAGTCACTTCTTAATTTAAGAGAATACATAACAGCCTTTTTAATAGACTACAATCAATAAGAACTAAAGTCACTTCCTACTTTAAGAGAATACATTACAGCATTTTTTTAATAGAATACAGTCAATAAGGATAAGGTATTTTTGTGTCTCCTTTCAACAAGTTGTCAGTCTTTTCGTGCTGATATTCCTTTCCTATTTATCCTATTCACAAAACGCCAGTTACGAAACACAGGAACTTGGCAAAGCTTCAATATACGCAACACCATGGATTATACCGCAAACAGAACATGAAATCGCAAATATATATACAGCTAGGTGAGTAAAAAATCTCTTTGCTCTCTCTCTCTCTTTTCCTCTCTCTGTCTCTATGCCTCTCTCTCTCTCTCTCTCTCTCTCTCTCTCATTCTCACATATATATCACCCATCGTATACACATAATTGTTGTTAATTTTCTTTTATTGGCTTAGGTGGTGGACAAATATAACAACTAGAAAGATTTAAATCAGGATCAGACGTTTTTCTAGATTTGTTTAGAAACAAACATAACAAACAGGTGGAGTTACAAATTCGAAGTCTCAAATTCTAATCTTTAAATGCCAACAAAAACCTGTTATTATGTTGTTGTTGTTGAAAACCTTGATTCACTGACAAATTAATTATATACTGTTAATGTCTTTTGTCACACTATTCATTTTCTTAATGCAACTTCAATCAGGTGATGTACTCTCTCTCTCTTTCTATCTCTCGCTCTCTTTCTCTCCCTCTTTCTTTCTCTGTCTCTCTTTCTTTCTCTTTGTCTCTCTCTTTTTCTCTCTTCCTTTTTCTCTCTCTCTCTCTCTCCCTCTCTCTCTCAATCTCTCCTTTTCTAGACAAATGCATATCTAAGGATTCTTCAAACAAGCGTTTAGACCATGACTTGTATTAAAGCACATGTATTCAAAAGCCTGTAACGTTATTTAGGATGCTCATGTAGTCAATGGTGAAATTGTTTTCAAATTAAGTGGTTAATGAGTATATTCGGTCTGTATTTTTATATTTTATTTTCATCTGATAGTAGAGTGTCACATCTATCTCTCTTCCTTTCTCACTCTTCTCTCCCTCTACTCGCGTTTGTGAATAGTTTAGCTACCGGCTCAGCAAAGCGGATCCTATCATCAACAAAACAGAGTGATGATGGCCATTGAGATAAGCCGGAACAACAATTACTTTTCTTTGTGGTTTATTCACATTTAATGTGATTTAGAATACTTCCTTTTAAGGACTGAGTTTAAAGTAAGGTCTACTGGAGGGTTCTGGATTGAGTTCATAAGCTTTAGGATTGAGTCAACGGGAATGGATTGACAGGCAAGGGTTTCTGTACATAAATGATGACAAAACCACAAAGATATTATCCAAACATTAAATAATAATAATAATCATAATAATTATAATAATAGCAACAACAACAACAACAACCACAACAATAATGATAATAATGCATAGGGCGACTTAAAATTGTTTACAAATACATCATTTCATAAAGAAATGTGCTAAAACATGAACAAACACTACACGTTTGGCATTTAAAATTAACAGTTCAAATTCAAATTACGAGTACCAATTAATATTATTCATAATTGAAAGGAGTTATCAATTTATTAATGTGGATTGAAGCTATGAAACACTTTCATATGAACAACTGAAAATCGCTCAAAAACGGAAAACTGCTTTTTGTTTTATAATTTTAAAAAAGCAAAAGAAGGCTAGGTTAATAGCAGAATCGGTAATGCCTTGTGATTCTGACTGGTAAAACAATATTTTGCGAGTCAAACCTGCAGACATTCTCGAGATAAGAATCAATTAATTGTATTAATATGAAAACAAATGTTATGGCAATACAGCACTGCATTCTATCGTTACTCCAAACAAAAAATTAGCAACAATTTTCAATACAAAATGTTACACAGCGTCTTCAAGTTC
>BLXT01000662.1:93064-103105 GCA_019648995.1 Plakobranchus ocellatus | reverse complement strand
CAATATTTTGCGAGTCAAACCTGCAGACATTCTCAAGATAAGAATCAATTAATTTTATAAATATGAAAGCAAATGTTATGGCAATACAGCACGGCATTCTATCGTTACTCCAAACAAAAAATTAGCTTCAATTTTCAACACAAAATGTTACACAACGTCTTCAAGTTCATTAATACATGATTACATTTGCGAGCAAAACTCCCNTGCTCCTAATGTGGTTCTGACAAAAGGCTATCATTCCAAGCCTCCAACTGCAGAAAGAGCATTATCTCTTCACTAATTACATTAATGTAAGAAAATTACACAAATTACACACTCTCAGTTTAAAGAACCTTGAAGATGTTACGGTGGTTGGAGAAAATTAAATCAATATTGTAAAAGAATAAAACCAACCAGATAAACTTTTTTAACGTTTTGAACAACACACAGTACACATATATTTATGTATATATCATTACTCAATTCACTTGAATACATCGAATATTTAGTATTATGTAATACATATTATATATATATATATATATATATATATATATATACATATATATTCCCCCACTGTTTCACTTTTCACAAAAATGCATTTTAGTCAATGGATTTTTGTTAGTAGTTACGGATTTTATACACGATATTTCATAACATTATATTTTAGCTTAATTCGTATCTTTGGGATTGATTTTTTATGATAAAGCCTTAGGACAAAACGTTTGGACATGTATTCTGTGTTATTCAGAGTTGTTAAAAGAAGTTTTAGTTGATGAAAGTATTCTTTCATAATCCAATTGACGCGTCAATGGGGTTTTCGTGGGGTTGAGTATTTTGGGAAAATATTTAATCATTTATTCACTGTTTGGAAATGTTCATATCAAATCGTCATTCCGATATAACAAAATGACTTCCAAGAAGTCCAGTCAACGGCATCCCCAACGGACCCAGGAACTAGTGAGACATAGTATATCGAGGGGAGGGAAGAAACGAGAGTTGTCATCATAAGGGGATCATTAGGCGCATTATTATAGAGGGGGTGTCATATCAGGAAAGAGCAACATGATTATTAAGGTATCCTTCTGAAGGTCAAATACTATCATTGATCTACATGACTACATCGACTGCTTCTCTTGTGAAAGGGGGGCGTCGGTGGCACAGTGGTTAGCGAGTCCGCCCTGAGATCTGCAGGGACCCTTCTGACGCGGGTTCGAGCCCCGTTACCGGCACCCTGGCCTGACGGAGGGCCTAAAAGCCTGAGATCATATTGTTGTAAGCTGGCTATATACCAAAAACCAACAACCTCTTGTGAAAGACCTCGGATAATATGCACTGGAGAGTCTTGATTGATGGGCTCAACTTGTGGCAACTTCCCACGCTGCGCACTTGCGGCAGATGTTAAATATATATATTTTTTTTTTTTTTGCAAAAAAAAAAAAAGGAAACAAAAAAAATAATAAAAGGAAAGGCATATTCTAAAAAAACGTACAGTTTAAACTCATACATTTTGCTGCTAATCAAACATGTACATGTATTTTATACATATATATATATATATATATATATATATATACACACACACACACACTTACAGATACATGAAGGCCTATATAAAATAAAATCACAATTAAAAAATCTTAATTTTTATTATCTTAGTACCTATACTCCCTTTCATGTTGTATTTTATTCTTGGACGGGTCATTTGGACTGAATCAAAAGCAGGCTATAGCAGAATTGACGCTTTTCAGTAAAAAAGCGTAACAATTGTTCGGATCCTAAAATCTTTAGAAATGGGAATGTGCTCGCTGAGAGGTTTTTATTTTTTTCTGTTATCGTTGCAGCTGCTGCTACTACTACTACTACTACTACTACTACTACTACTACTACTACTACTACTACTACTACTACTACTAATACTACTACTACTATTGCAGCTGCTACTGCATCTGTTGCGCTTCTGTTGCTCTTAGTGTTACTCATGTGGACTGATTGAAACCATATCGTTTAAAAACAACGTCCCTTTTAGACAATGGCCAATATGAACAATATGAAATTGGTTCCTGCCCTTATTTATTGCGTATGACTCTTCAACTTAATTTTACGATGCATAATAAATGATTAAATAAAAAGACTTGGCTTGGTTTAACTTAAAAACTAATTCACATTGCCGTTGCAGCTTATTTTACTGCAGAATTCTCAAGAAAACACCTCAGCGTGCTGAAACGCTAAAACACGTATCTATTTAAGCTTATTCATGTGTCTGGAATAGACAAGCCGGCTAGACCGACTGTCTACACCGTCTCGTGCAGCCAACAAACCCATGCTTTGGCTGTAATTTTCGGTTTTACAAGGACATACATGTATGCTCTTTTGAATCATTTGTTTCTTGTAAACGTCCGCTATATTTTTGGGATCTTTGTTCAACGGTGGACTTTCCAACACTTTATCGAAAGAGGATTGGAGAGAACTTCCTTTATCTGTGACTTTGCAGGAATTACGATTAGTCCTACTTGCCACAATTTTCTCTCTCTCTCTAAAGAGTAGTGTTGGAAGAGGTGAAATTTTAAAATATTGATTATCATTTTGATTTTGATTACAGGATTGTGCCAAAGGTGACTTTTGCCAATGCATGGCGACCTGGGGTGAGGAACACAAGATACTGTGTGCGACTGATGTAACAACTGTAGCAGAAACAGGTGTAACTAAAGTAGAAGATGCAAAGACAGGCCCTTCAAAAAAATTATGGGGTTTGAAAGGTGACTCATGCTGCCTTTTCAATTGTGAGCTTTTGCAAACGTCTGAGTTGTGACTCTCTGTGGTATCCGCGAAAGAGCAATTAGCCTGGCACGGCCGTATCAACCTTTTTATGGTATCTAGCGGTTGTCTCTCACTTTGAATAGGTTTAAACATCTCCTCTAGTGATTCCAGCCTTTTCTGTTGTCTTTTACATTCCGTCAACTGTTTGCATTTTATCAAGCAATCTTTAATTTCCTTGCGTGCCATGTTCGGTGATATCTGTTCACTGATTTGTTCAGATTGCGCTTTAGATATTTCCTTGGTTACCTCTTTAAGGGTACTGCTTGCGTCCTTTTTAAGTTTGAGAGAAGAAGTGACGTTGACAAAGATGTCGTTTAAGGATGCGCCTGCTCTAAAATTCAATCCCAGGCGTGTAGTGTGCATTCTGCCTGGTGCAGAATCTGCCAAACTGAAACCTCTTAACAGACTTCCAGCAAAAGAAAGTGCTGATGCTAACGATTTCTCTTGGCATTGACTATTGGTGGAAACTGCCTCATTCCCATGATTAGATTTTTCCTTTTGTTTTTCTTCGAAAGTTAGATTATCACTGCTTGAGTAAGTACGATCATCAAAACGAAAATCGGCAAGTGGAAACTGAGAGACTGTTTGCTTTCTTTCTTTGTACAAATTAAATGGCAATTTCTGGACGTTTGAGCAAGTTTCTATCGTCAACTGTCTATCTAAAGTAGAATCGTTTTTCGACTGCAAGCATTGATACTCAAAAGATGCATCTCTTGTAGGTGAATTGTTAGTGTCGGGGCCAGTTTCGGCATGATGGTCAACTGGTTTAAATATCGTACAAGGCGAATAAATATCTGACTTGTCCTTTAAATCTACATATTGGAATTCTTGACTATCGCGTATTTCATCATGTTTGACGAATCTTCCATCATCGTAAGGCCAGTTTGATTTACGAGATATAGTTTTGGCAGGATTGCGAGCTTTTCCACGAAAACTGGACCAACCATGGTATTTCCTGCGCTTGCCATGATACAGGGTGTGAAATAAGTTTATTATGGCGTGTGACGCCTCATCTAGTGGTGAGTCATCTGGGCTAGGAGATTGGCTCTTCCAAACGGCATGAGGCGAAGCATCCAAATTGAGCTCTTTTGATTCTTTATGTGTTTTGTTGTCATAAACAAACACAGGCGTTTTTGTGTTTTCTCTTACCATTTCGTAATTGTTGTGCAGAGAACCAGTCTGCACTTGCGTGTTTGTGTGGACTGTATAATCAGGCATTTCTTCATTTTCCAGGGATAAAGTCTCAATACTGTCGAAGCTCTTCTTAGACTTGTCTTGGCGTGTTTGTCCGTCTTTTACTTCAGAAGATTCTGTATCAGCTTTATGCGATGCAAGTTTTGGTTCGTCGCTCTCATAAATTACTTCCGCTTGTTCCAAAGAGACTGAAGTATGTGTATTTACTTGTATTGCACCGGGTTTGTCCATCTTCGGTGGCTTTGCTTGGTATTCAACATTTCCAATCAAAATTCTTAATCTATTTGCTTCTCTCTTTATCGGTGTTGAGTGTTTTTCGCCTCCATGTTTGGAGGAATGAGAACATGCTTGACACTTGTCAAAATCAGCATCCGTACGATTGCTTAAGTTGAACAAAGATTCCTCGGCCTGTACTTCTAACACCATGTTCTGACCATCTACTATGGTAGCCTCATTGGTAGAATCACACACGGTAAGGTTGTCACTGCTCCGCCGTTTGGGTACTACCTGAATCACATTGATGGGAAAGGTCTTTGACTGCTGGGGATTGGGTGAAGGCACACTGAAATTGGATTCCTCTGAGTGTCTTTGAAAACCAGTAACTGTCAACATTTCTCCTTTACAAGAAGCCAAGGTACCTTTGCAGCTGTTGCCCATATTCACAAAAAAGGGATTAAAACCGGAACGTCTTTTTTCCCCTAGTCGACGCTACAGTGAAATCTGTGACACTGCTAAGAATAGAGATGACATTAGTAAATGGACTTAGTTGATACACTGAGTAGAAGTTATTGTAGACTCACCAGATCTTGTTTTAACGTCGAAAGATTCTCTGAAAAAGTATGAATAAAGACATCAAACATTAGATAAAATGATAATCATTTTATCGGCATAATATTATACAGCAATATGAGAGGAATCATATGGTATACTGTAGAATATTGATTTACATAGGGCTTATAGAAAGTAGGATTAACTTGGAATGAGAACCATAATGCCAAATGTACCATTGTTTATGTGACGACGATTTTACATTTTATCATTACAGCAATTTCATTTTATCACTTCAAAATATTCTGAACCCGATTAAAGTCGTTATAGTGATGCAAAACCTCAGAACAGATGACATCTTTAAACAGATTCTTCGTCTGTAGTGAATCTTATCGCTCTAGGAAATTGAGCATCCCACTTAAATAAGCTAGGCAGTGAACGTCGATATGTCACAAGTATACAAAAACAAAATAGAAAAAAATAAATTAAAAGAATAAGCTCTTCCTATTCGGCAATATCTTATCATTTTCATAGTATTTTGTCTGCTTTTTGCCTCCTGAGAATGAGAGAAAAACAAGAGGAAATAAAACTCTTCACCGTCAAGCTGAAAAGTAAACATTATGGAATAATCGCGCAACCGAAGAAATAAACAAACAAAAAAGAAAGAAACTAAAACCTTTTAGTGTGCATTCCGTCTACACAGGCTATAATAGGGGTGGCTGATATCTAGATAAAATAACACGAACAGTAATGGCAGGTAAAAACAAATTTAAGGCGACGGCTCTAGCCAACCTCTTAATCAACATACAATCTATTTGAGGGTTTGAACATTTTCATCACCAAATTTTGAAAAGCCACTGCAAAAAGAGCTACGAAATAAGAGTAAGTAGGTAATAGTAACTCAGAAACTAACGAAGTCTCATTTTTCTATCTCGTTTTAAATTATTTTAAGATATTTAATAGGAATCGGTAGTTTGATTTTCCACTATCTATGAATTTTTAAACAATAACAATTACTGTTCTAAAATAAGAATTAGGTCCAATGCACGTTTAGTCAAAATTTATTGATTCCACGAGAGAAGAATTCCAAAAAAAAAAAAAATAATAAAAACCTATACTAGGCCTAAATCTAGTTTCATGAGACGGTCTACTCTATCAAAATAAATGGCGTGATTTTTAACTGTTATAGATTTCTAAAAATGCGTTCTACACGGTCTATGTATGATAGCACGCGCGGAGCAGAGAATAAGGAAAAATCAAATAGGCGGTGGATTGAGTGTAGATCTGGATCTATAGTGCAGAAATATAGATGTAGAGATTTCAGATTAGATATATGAATTACCAATGTGCAGAGAAAAAGTAGAAAAAAAAACATGTGATTTAGATTTATCTTTGAGACCTAACAACAATAATTATGTATTTATATCCCAGTTTGTAAATATAATGACAGTCGAAAAGATGATTTTCCCCATACTTTAATGCTTAAATTATACAACTATCATCTACGTATTCTGCTATCTTCATTTTCAAAGATACCTTGTGGTCGTTAAGCAGTCGTTGACGTCTTTTATGTTGCCGTGTAAAGGATTGTGTTGGCAGGAAAAACAAACCATTTATTGAATCCTGTTTAAAAAGAACTAAGGAGGTAACGACGGTCTTAGGTCTCTGGTGCCTTGCTTCATTGCATCGACAACCATTCCTGTCCAAAGATTTCGGTTTCTTATAGCTGAAATTGTGTCTATGACCCTGTCTGCGCCCATGTGTATCTTTGCCTTCCCCAAGTTTTCTTGCCTTCCAGCATTCCGGTCGTGATGAGATGTTTGAAGCCTTCTCTTCTCATGATGTAGGCTACCCAACAAATTTCGCTTGTCGCCTGTGTATCTGCCTCTCTTAGTTTGTTTCGATATTGGATTTCTTTACAGTAAAAAATATTCTTAGTATTCGTCTCGAAAACCACATCTCCATTGCTTACAGTCTCTTTTGGATTTGCTTGGTTAGTGTCCATGTCTCACATCCGTGCAAAAGATTTGTTCTATTTAACACTGAAGTGTCCTCTTTCTAGTTTTTTGTTTCTTTGGCTTGAGCAATCCTTGGTGAGATCTCTACGGCATTTTTTGAATTTTGAGTAATGACCACACCTAGATATTTGAAGGTGTCTTTTCGTTTAAGCTTTGCAATGCCAACAATAATATTGCAGTTCTTGGCTGCCTTGCGGCTGATGACCATAACTTGTCCTTTTCTTTTTGTTAAGTTCAAGGCCTTCCTTTTGCTCTCTATGTTGGTCGTCTCGACTAATTTTTGTAAGTCTGTTAAATTTTTTACTATGAAGCCTGTATCATCAGCGTATCGGATGTTGTCAATCTTCTTTCCACCCACTTTGATTCCCGGCATGCCTTAAAGGTTTCACTTAATGTTATCGCTATACATTGAGAATAAATCTGGTGATAGTCCGCAGTTTTGTCTGACTCAACGCTTAATTTTTTCAAAGGGGCTGACTTGGTTGTCTATCCCTATTGCTGCAGTTTGCTCCCACTTTTCTTTCTATATGTAGATGATATGATTGATAATTTTTTTCGTCATGCTTCATTCTGAATAAACCTTTGAGTAGTCAATCAAACAGTGTATATTTCTTTCTGAACTTCAATGGCTCTTTCAACAAGAGTTCAAATGGTGTAAATTGCGTTCTTTGTTCCCTTCTTTTCGACGAATTTATCATTGTTATCCTGCTATCTCTGTTCTTTTCTTGTTCCGCGCTCTTATCATTAAAATTTTTTGAAGCGTTTTTGTGACATTATTCACTAGCCTGATAATAACTTTGTCTAAGTAGGCCTAAATTAAAATGAACGGAAATTGTCGGTTTTTACATTGCAAAGAAACTATTTAATTTAATAATTTAAATTCTCTCTTTAATAGAGCGTGAAAAAAAAAAAACTTGTTGCATGTTCACCTAAGCGGCTAACCAAATTACACAGATCATTTCTTACAAGAATTTGACGGTGATAGCTAAATTTTCACCCTCACCAACATATTAAGCTGGTCAGACAAAAATACATCATCATAAGCTTTTGATTTCTTCAATAGATGCTTTCAAAATGCCGAAGAAATACCCAATCCATTTTTAGACAGTGCTCTAGAGTGGACAAACAAATCATTCTTTGGACTAGCAATATGATTGTCAAAACACTTTGGGAGGGGGGGGGGGGTGTAACAATGATTCAAAGAATAGCCTGAAAGTCAGATACAGCGATGCATGGAATGGATCAAGTTGTGACCTGTCACCAACAAGCAACTCAATAAAAAAGGTAAGATAACATCATTAAGTCTGCACAAAGATAAGGCTGTGAAATTTCATTAAAATATCTCCTATGTTCCTATGTCATCTAGAATCTATTTAATTACATGTATTATATTTTAAAATTTCAATGTCTAGTAATATATTATATTAACACGGAAGATTTATGTAAATATAGATTTATGCATATTTTTAAAATTTTTTTCCCTTTACTTTTATCGCTATTCTCTTTTCTTTCCTTCATTTTCTAAATTGGAGAATTGGTGTCGGAGTGGACTGACAAACTAAACCTGAAATCTGCAGGAACTTTAACACAGAGCATCACATAGTCGTTGCGCCTGGTTAAAGATCAGAAACTTGGTTTCATTGGTCGTATTCAATGACTCAAATAATCTTTTAAGACGCATGCCTTTCGATGTAGTGCTAATCAATAGTGGACAAGCGCAGACAGTTCCTCCACAACCTTGATTGCAAGCTTTTAGATCCACCTATTGTACATTTCGAGCCGGACAACACTAGAAGAATAACGATAATACACTCGTCAAATCGTACGATTTTTTTTCTCACATGACAAGTATTCAAAATCCAGTATCGTTGGTCAAGACAATCTTTTAAAACCAAAATATGTCAGACTGCTGCTTTTTACCCTATTCTGGTTCAAGTTTTTCCATTGCACCAGCCGTATTCTTCATATAAGAAAAAGAAGCCGTGTAACTATTTTATGACTTATATAGGCAATAGGGGGAGCGGTGGCTCATCTGGTAGGGCAGTTGGCTACCAAGTCAGAGGTCCGAGGTACAAATCCCAGTCGGGCCAAGTCAATTTTCATTATTCCCCTGTGTCCACCCAGCACTAAAAATGGGTATCTAGGTCTCTTAAGACCCGGCGAAAGTAAAGATGGCTAGGAAAGCAATGGCAAACTACCTCATAATGCCGTATGTTAAGAACAATCAGGACCCTGGTCTTGGTTCTCCGATGCTTGAACTAAGCGTGGGACCCACGTTACTTTTCTTATAGGCAATAAGAAAAATACAGTACTGCTATCACAGCGAACGTGACGTCCGTATTACCCCTGGACGCCCGATAGATCAAGAATCGATTGCCATTCGAGAGTGAGTTTGAGATTTTTGTACATAGCCAGTCCACAACAACGTGATCTCAGGCTTTCAGGCCCTCCGTCAGGCCAGGGCGCCGGTAGCGGGGCTCGAACCCGCGACAGAAGGGTCCCTGCAGATCTCAGGGCGGACTCGCAAGCCACTGTGCTACCGACGCCCCTGTCATTCGAGAACTTTACAGACTAAAAACACAGTAATTTTCACAAATGATATTGTAGTTTTCGTAAATTGTTATCGAAAGAGTTAGTAACAAATAAAAAAAAAATGAATAGACGTGGTCAGCACACACACAAAAAAAATAACGCTCTTCAAAATTTACTCATAATAATATTTTTGTGAAAAAGAGAGGAAGTGTAGCAGAGTCAAATTGATAATAATAATAATAATAATAATAATAATAATAATAATAATAATAATAATAATAATAATAATAATAATAATAATAACAATAATAAATAAATAAATAAATAAATAATCAGAATGATAATTATTATCATCATTACAATCACAGTAAAAATAACAATAATATTGTGTATTGTTGATAACACTTTGTAGCATGAATATGACCTCACTTTGAGCCGAGCTTCAAACTGAAATGCTCTAGATGATGTGAATGGAGTAAATGAGGGATGCCACATCGAGCAGCACAGGAAATTGTATGACACCAATGTTCTTTAAAAAGTCAAGCTTGAAAAAGCTTCCTCTTTGGCGGAAATATTTCAAATATTTTGCTTTCAGCTTTAATTTTTAGCTGCGGTTATGTTTTTAGTCCTTCTTCACGTGTCTTTCTGTGTTAGATTCATAGAGCTATACCCCTCTCAGCTATTTCTCTCTCTTATCTCTCTCCTTTTTCTCTTTATTTTCTTATTCCTT
>BLXT01000662.1:56624-67937 GCA_019648995.1 Plakobranchus ocellatus | reverse complement strand
ATACACTCTTCAAAATGCATCATTGTGTTCTAAGACCGTCCTTTCCATCTTCTTCCTGTCTCGCTCGATAGATGTTTGCTTTTCCATTTTTACTTTGCTTTTTTTTTTTTGTTGTTGTTTTTTTTTTTGACAGTTTTTTTTCTCTTGTTGTTCAAGGTCATTGATTTCAAATCTTAGTTTATTAGAGCCTAAGGATTTTCAAAGCTTTGTTACGAAAATCTTGTTAAAACTTTTTAGACAAGGTCTTACAGAAAGACTCAACATGTCCGGCGATTATACATAATGATTATGCTGTTTTCTGATTGACACTAGGACGACGTAAAAAGACTTAGGTTTATAACTAAAGTAATAGATCTGTACAGTCTAATACGGAGGCCTTATTAAAGGAAACAAACTTGTCCCCAGCATTGATATTATTTGTGGTTGTGTTGATCCTAGCGACAATCACAGTGATAAGGATGGTGATGATGAAATTACAATTGCTCAAGGCCAAGCCTTGTTTCGTAGTCATAATTATTCATGTACCTGAAGATGATATTATATTAATGCTACGATGCGATGGTGGCTGGGTGGCCAGCGAGTTCGAATTCGAGCCCGCCCACGACATACTCACCTGAAGAGGCCTAAAACTTTAAATCTCTTTTTAGTGGAAGGGTTTTGTGAACAAAATTCAAACCCAACCAACATTTTAACAAATTGATTTCATTTTTTCCCTAGGACAAAGAAAAACGGAAAGAACAGTTATGCCTTAGGTTCCGAGGATTTCAGTAGCAACATGGGAAAGGACAACTCAGCATTTCGAATGGAAAAATTTTAAAAAGGAACGAATGTCATTAACATAAAATCTGTCACTTTTTTCGTGCCAATTTTGATACTTTTGTATAATACAAGAACGCAAAGAATATCTCTGAAAATAAGACATTACACAAGAATATGTATAAAATTGTAAAATAAATGTTGTTTATCCAAATATTAAATTCTTTAAAATCAATCCAAAGTAAATGTTAATTCTATTGGAAAAATCCATGTGTATATTATGTAGCCATATAAATAAATAGAAGAAAATATTGCAAGATCAATGACAATCAATCTTCAACGAACCATTTGATTCGACTCTTTAAAAAAAACTCCTTATTCAAATATCAATCCAAAACCTATGTAATTTCATCTTTCCATCTAATCGTTTATCAATACTTTAACATGTGTTCTACTTCTTTCTGTTTAGAAGGTGTTCCTCAATATTTTCTATGCCTTTTTTAAACTTACTGATGCTCTAGTTTGTTCAAGGATTTTATGCTATTATGTAATTAATATATTTCATTTCACAAAAGATATCAACAGTTGCTTCGCTTTTTTTTAAGAAAAAGAAAGAAAAGATAGTGGGCGTATCCGGCTGACAGCCAATGTTGGACTATAAATAGTGATGAAAGCAACAGATTAATGGGGTAGTTTCAAACCACTTCATCAATAGTATTCTTTTTTGGGGCAGCCAATATGTATTAGTTTGAGTGGAACATGATCGCGAATATCTGTTCAAGACAAGGCACCTAAAGAAAAGAAAATGTATTGAAATTAAGTGCTTTCAGTTTTAGATTTCTATGCAATTTAAGTCAAGAGATTTTTTTTATTAATACATATTTTGAAAATGAAAAACAAATACAAAACATAAACACTTCAAAATTCAGTATTCAGAACTGTTCAAAGCTCCATCTGACGCTTCTATTATTATTACCTCTCTATCTTTTATACAGTTACTCCTTTTCTCTATCAGTTGTATCTCTAACACGCTGATGGAATGAACAAAACAGCGGAAATCTAGCAGGCAGTGCTGTTAAATTTTTTCTCCCTAGCCCCATTTTTCGCCCCCTTTCTGTCTGCATGTGTCTCTATTTCCGTCCCTGCCCTTTTCTCTCTCTCTCGGCCCACTAAATAGAAATCCACGAAAGATAAAATTGGTTTCATGCTCAATGCAATTGTTTTGTCTCGTATTACGCATTATTTCTTCCAGAGCTAGATAATTCTTGGCACACAATGGCGAGAAAATCATTACATTCTGACTCAACCTCCAAACAGAAAGTGTCTACAGATGATATACCTAATGCTCTAATTCCAGCTTCACCATACACAAAAAAGTAACAATGGTTAATATTTTTTCCTGAAATGATATTTTTTAAATTTGCTCTCTTCAAGCCATTTGCTTAAAATGGTAACTCGTACGTTGTGTTAAAAAAAAAACTTCCAGAAATGGAACACTAGGAATGGAACTATAAGGAGCAGACTTTACGAAATGCCCTATGCATGTTGACCGAACACTTTTTAGTGATTTTAAATTAAATAAAATATGAAAGAATGTACATTCAGTGACTTAAAATACTAAAATTTCCTATGACAAACAGCACAAATAATAATGAAAAAAGTCCAAAAGACTGAGAAGTTTGTTCACAGCACAATCATAAAAAAATCTGCAGGGACTTTTTTGCTATATGATCCAGTCGTCTATTGATGAATAGCCTAAAATAAAAAGCCTGATGTCATAAAAGAGTGGACTGGTTGGTTACATGACAGACACCAACCTAAGGTGGATGCCTGCACATATCAAAGTTTCCAAAAAAATAAAATTTCATGCTTGAAATAGACATTTTCATCCGTTTAAATTATACTTTTGATGATACAGATAATCATTTGGTAATATTTTTTACCTTTTCTCCAATCTTTGTATTGGTTGTCAGCAGTGAAATGCCAAAGTCACGCTTTAACTCACACGCTGGTGTCCGATATTTCTCCTCTCTAAATAGTTTAGAGAATGTATCACTGTCTTGCATTCTATTTTATGTTGTGTTACATAAGCTATGCTTCCCGGAACAAGTTGGAGGAATAGAGATGATTTGGCATTATGTGCATACGAGTAAGTTTTTGAAAAACCTATTTTCACCCCTCAACATGGCCGAGTTATGAAGTCAACAAGAGAAGATACTCAAATTGTTTGAACATAAAATCTGATTAAACCCATTCTATTCAGAAAAAAAAAGTGTTAAACATTCATTTGAATGTTTTAGTCCTCTGCCACAATAAACAGAATTTGTTTGTATGGCAATTTATCAGACTTTCATGATTGTCCTCTCATTTCCTTTAGTTAGATCCAAATAATTATTTTGAAAACTTGATTACTTACGTAACCCATGCACACAAAAATAAATAAAAACTCAATTTCTGAACAAAAAGGTAAGCGGCAAAGTTCCATTGCCAAAGTTTTGATGTTTTAATAATATTCCTCTCCAAGAATTAACTATGTCTCCAAGAATTGCAGAGTAGAGGGTGAATTTTCCAGCTCCTACAGGGCCTGCTACGGCCAGCACCTGACCAGGTGGAATATGCAGGTTGAGACTGGTAAAGGCAAAGATTTAAAATCATAGATTGAGTTCGAAATAAATGTTTAGAGACCACACATAATGAATTTGATGTTACATGTTGAGCTTTTGAGAAAAGAAAAAAAAATCCAAAGTTTGTTTTTGACTGCTTTCTTTACCGTTTAAACCACATTAAATCCCATATTATTTTCGGCTCCAAATAAACATCACTTGACTTATTTTTAACCATGCAAATCTAAGAAAAAGACATGTCAGAGTATTTCATCAATTATAGGTGTTAAATAGGCGACTTCTGACTTAGTCTCTCTAATCATGAGATAAGTTTTTTTTTTATGTCAAAAGAAAAAGAAATCTTTTCAAAATAATTGTTAAAATGAGCATTTAAATGGTTAATGAATACGTTACAAAACAGAAATAACTGATAGTAATTTTCTACCTTTTGTTTATAACTAGATTAAATTTGTTGACAAAAAAGTGATTGAAGACACATTACACAACTATATGCTTCTTTTTACTATTATCAATTTATCCCTTTAAAAAATAGTACTTTGAATATTACACATTAAAGCCAATGGAAGTTTGCCTTCCAAGATTGTGGGGGCAGAAACATATAATAATCATAAAAGAAGAATAGGAGCCACTTTATGATGCTAATTCTTTGTGCACAGAAAATTTCCATTACGTGCTTTTTCTAAGGTAGGTGGTCCACTAGTGTCCAGAGTCAAATCAGTTTCTTGAATAATTACAGGAATATAATACCAAAAATAGCAAGGAATACAAAAATATTACAAGTAGAAGCATAAAATCAAAACAAAATGAAAAAATAACCATCCCTCTTTCCAGTCTTACCTCATCCCTACCTCTCTTTTCTTGCTGCTTCTCCCTTCATCACAACATTCCTCTCTCCTCATCATATTATTTTTATGCTCTAGTTGGTTATTTTCGTATTTTATTTATAATTTTTACACGTCTCTCGACATTCGATATAGTGGACATAGCATTGCAAAGAGCTTTGCTTACAGATAGTAAAAAAGTAAAGAATATTGATATTGCTTAAAGTAAACAAAGTTTTCTCACTAGGTGGCAGCCGTGACTTTTAGCTACAGTTACCAATGTAGAGTTAACAATAAAACCCATGGCAAATGTATTTTAACGAACAGTGCACGACTAGCAATATTTAAAAAAAAAATGTTATTCATGTTTAAAATTTCATAAAATTCAATGATGCACTATTTACAAATTTTGATTGTAAAGTAGAAATGCGTGTTTTATCCATCTCTACTTCTAAAGTGGATTTTATAAGCAAGAGTAATAAGTGAGCTGCATCAGCTATTTTAACAATGGAAAAATATAAAGACACAAAGAGAGAAAATTCAGTTTTTTCCCTTTTACTCAATCTTCATTTGTTTGTCTCTTTGCTTCAAATATCTGGGCTGGGCAACGCAGTCAATAAATATATTAGAGAACAATTTTAAAAAGATACCAGAAAACAAAAGCAGTCAGTTTTCAATTAGCCCCTCCCCAAAATATCCAACATTTCCATGAGCACCAAGGTGAAATCCATCGATGTCTCCAGTGTCAGGCTTGGCCAATAACAAATGCTTTTTGAGACAAACCTGGCCACCTGTAAAATGAGATGCCTATGAGAATAGTAAAAAGAACACGGAAAGAGAAAATAAAAAAAACGAGATTTAAAAGGCATAATGGGGACAACACCAGGTTTGGAACACATTGAACAACAGAGAATCAAGTGGTTTGGACACCTAATACAAACCAACCTACTCCTCAGGCATATATCACTAAACATTCAGGCTGAAAAGCCAGAGGAAGACAGAAACCTTGCTGGAGAAACAGTATAGAAACTTTAAACAATCTGTAACTAGTTGAGGCCAAAATATAAAAAAAAAACCATTATGATTACATTTTAGTTTCAAACGCTTACTTTTTCAGTCCTCAATTGTTTTTTTTTTTATTATATCTTTTTCATTGGGGTGGAATAAAGAAATAGGGAGAGAGAGAGAGTGGCATGGAAAGTGATAAATTATAATTAAATAACCGTAGGTTTATTTGCACTGGACACATTCAAAGACACAAATGAATGCACATTAAGATACAGTAGCAATCCCAGCCCCACAAAATGTCCTACAGAGGAAATCAAGTTCTTGTGGGGTGACTGAAACTTGATAATGTTCATGCATGTTTTTGTGAAACTTTCAACTTGGCATTGTTTTTCTTTGTGGAATCTTCAAACTTTAATAATATTATTTACTTTGCACAGGACCCTATCTTTTTATTAATTGTCTGAATCACTGTTGTCAGCTTAGTCTGCAGAGACAAGCAAGAAAAAAATAGATAGATTTAAATTTTTGCAATCCGTACCATTTTTTTTATGATAATGAAAAGGAATGAGTTTGAAATGGTCATTGAACAGTTTGACTTACCTTCAAAGATTACTTTGAGATGTCTCGGTTTTATATTTCGTTCTTTTTTTATATTTATTTATATATTCATTTATTTTTTTTTTAATGTTTTCAATAGTAATAATTTCATCCACAATAATGTTTCGCTTGCATCCGAACATCCAAAGAAATGACTGAAGAAGAAAATCTACTGGTGCCTTGAGTGTGATGAAAATGGCAAGGGTTAAAGAAGCCCTACGGGAGTCAACTGTGAGAGTCAGTCAACATGAATGTGGCAAGTGTTGCCAAGGTAAACAGGGCATTCGAGAAGAAAAAAAAATGTTGTAGCTATAAGTTTCTTGAAAGCCAGTTATGTAATCTTTTTACCATTTTGGGGGCAAAAGTTCGAATTCCACCATTCCACCAAACAAAGAATGTGAAGGCATCATGTGAAAAGCAGTTTATTGATTGAACGAAGTTTTTATGAACAAGATGTGCTTTTTCTAAGCCTCATGGTAAATAAAAACATTATCTCAGTTCTGGCCCTATATCTAGATTTGAAATACCAATTATGCTTGGGAACTAAATATTTTAAAATGTGAACATACTTCTGGACATAGCTTTAAAATGCTTTACTAGATGAAAACTAAATCAAAAAGATAAATCTCAAAAGTCCAAACCTTTCAATATACATAGCATGGCTATGCATTGAAACTTGAAAAGGAATACATGAAAGATCACACTTGGTTTTCTTACGGACAAAAAAAATGAATTTTGCATATATTAGAGAGAGAGAGAGAGAGAGAGAAAGAGAGAGAGAAAGAGAGAGAGAGAGAGAGAGAGAGAGAGGATATTAATTTGCATTTTTGTCATTTTATATATATGTATGTATGTATGTATAGTTTTATTGAATTTTCCTGTTTACACATGTAAATAAAATAATCAAGAGTTAGCTTACACTATAAGCTCTAAGAAAGTTATTAAAACCCTTTAATAGACAATAATACATTGTAGAAACTTTACATCGTATTTAAATACGTCAAAAAAATTGCTAAGATCTAAGACAACCATAACTATTTGTGCCAAAAACACACTTTTAAAAACACCGTTACATTCTTAGTTGCCTGAATGGGAGCTGGCTATATACCTATGTAAATTATATGAAATCTTTTTTTTTCCCTTTTTGACCTTCATCGTGAGTACCTACGACCTACTTTGAGGTATAATATTGATGATCTTATTTCTTTAATAAAAGAAGAGGGCAAAAAAAAGTGAAAATGAACATTTACATTGAAAATCTGAATGTGCCTTTAATTAAGCTTATTTGTCTTTGCTAATGCAAATGGTAAAATTTAATATCAACCATTTTTCTTTTCATTTATTTATGAACCATTTGAAAGTTCATTACAACAATCATTTGAGTGAAGTCTCCCTCAATCTCATGCCATAGAGCTGCTTTCAATTCTTCACTAACAGTGTGAAATGAGCGGGAGGGAAAACACCCTTCAGTCTAAGTTTCCATAGTGTGCACACAAAACATGTAAAACAATGGTCCAAAAAACTTCTCCGTAAGTTGTGTGCCGAAAAACGGAGAAGTTTAAATAGGTTTTAAGATAAAACGTGACTTATACATTTTTTATATTTTTTAAAACAAGCTCACTCTAGATCCTGAGGGTCTCAGAATACTCCAATCCACTTTTTTTAGATACAAATCAGCCGTTACAGAAATATATTTTTAAAATTTAGAATATACTACGAAAAAATTCGATTTGAAAAGTTATACATTTCTTCCCATACGCCATGAGCCAAAAACAGTCCAAGAAAAAAAAAGTCTAGGTACTGATTTTATCTGTTTGGTATAAATAGATCAAGACTAGATCTAGGCCTATACGTGAAGTCCGCAAGCAAATTCAGACTCCCACAGGCGAGGCTTCATTATTGCATGGAAAAAACCAAAACCTATTTTTTTTAAGGGCGAGAAACCGTTCATAAAAGCCCCTCAGATCTAATTCCAGTCAAATTTCTACTATTTCCTAGGCAAAGGAATTGAATCTACTTAAATACGTTTACTACGCCAGTACAGTGTTCCTGATCTTTTAAATGCTTTGGATGATCTGAGACATTTTTAAAATCTAATTTCTGAAGATGACAAGGCCATACTGAGAAGAACCTTTTGAAGAGCCCCAGGTCTCTAGCATGTCCGCCCTTTCTATGTGTGTGTGTGTGTGTTTTTTTGTTTTTTTTTAGGGGGGAGGGAGGGTTTATAAATAGATTTGGTTTTCCATTGTATCTAATTAATTTCAGTTTGCAAGGTTCTGCTTGAATTTTCTCTATAGATAACTTGAATGTTCACCTTGTTAATGGTCTTTCTGTGTCATTGTTTACATCCTTTGCGATTCTCATTTTTCACAAATTTTGTCCTCTCTGTAGACCTATTGTGACAGCCTATTTTTGTTTACTGTAATACATTAATGAAAGCTAATAAATTTGCAATGAAATGGACCTTTCACTGAGCACTTGCTTAAAGTGCATTAGAACAAAAGACCTGGAAAAAAGGCGGATGATGGGAGAAAAAAATAGATTTAACAGTATATGAACTCATCTGTCCAATCATAACACTGTGAAATGATTCACTTTTTGAAAGAGTGGTATCTGGTTTTTTGGAGTTTTTTTTCATTTGTAAAGAAAAAGAGATTTCTCATCAATTACTATGTTTGTGATTACATTACAAAAAAAAAAAAACGGTGCATCCCAAGCCTGAGTATCCGATCTAGAAGCTACGAGCACTAACAAGAATTTTCATTCTCTTAGAAAAGATTTGATTGAAAGAGATCCTGATGCAGCAAGACTTTTCAACTGTCTTTTCAAAGGTTAAGACAATAATGCTGTTATGATGCCCCGCCGGCCTGGCATACTGAGGGCCTAAAAGCCGGAGATCACCTTGCTGTGTACAGGTTGTACACACAAAAACCATTCAAAAGAATGAAGGGCCAAAAAAAAAGTCTCAGCGTAAAGAAATGAACGGAACAAAAATATATTAAATTTTTGAAAAACTATTTTGTACTCTAGTTCTATTCTTTAATTTTTAAAGAAGGGGTGAGGACAGAGTAGAAGTCTGAATCGACAAAGTAGTACATGTAAAATGACGAGGGGCTTTCTGATAAGGCTTTAAACAGGTCGCTGATGCCATACCCAATGAGGACTACAATCTCCAGATCACACTCTAGCACGCAGTTTCTGTGAGATATAGAAACACAATTTTCTGTCTCTCTGAAAGTCAGTCACATGTTAGATTATCTCATGATTATATCAGTCTGTCGATTAATCAGTCGACCCTTTTCAACGGCAACAATATATTTCACTATTTCTCTCTCTCTCTCTCTCTCTCTCTCTCTCTCTCTCTCTCTCTCTCTCTCTCTCTCTCCCCTCTCTCTCTCTCCCTCTCTCTCTCTCTTTCTGACTCAAATATTTAATGTGTTAAAAAAGGAAGCTTCATTTTATTTAAATGTAATTGAAAAGTATGAAAATTTCGAGTCTAAGCATTTACATATCGTGTGTGTTTGTGTATGTGTGTGCGTCCATGCGATAGTATTAAAATAATTCCATTTTGAGTAGTGTCCCTAACATTTATTGAGTACTGTAGACATTATTCAATTCCATGTAGTGTGAGTTCACCAACGCTCACTGCAATGTGTTGTAAAAATGTTATTTATAGGATCCCACAGTCCCGTGTGTCTAATCGAAAGGAGGTGAAAGTGAGTTTAAAAAAAAGAGCAAAAAAAAAAAAAATACAAGTAGAGAGGAAAAGAGAGAACACATACTATAGGATTTGTCTTATGTATAACTTGACATGCCTCAATCGTGTTAGCCTATGAAATCGAAATCTAGACCTAGGCCTTGGAGCTCACTCTTCAAAATTTCCGACGATCCATGCCTATTTTATTTCAATCTCCATTTTTGTTATGACTCTCAAGGGTTAAAGAAAATTTTTGTAAGATTAATTGAATCTCGCATGTACGTTGTACAATCAATAGTTTTTCAAGATATAATAATTTTGTTACAGAACTTTCTATAAGAGACAAAAAAGGAATTAGATCAAGATCTAGACTTAGAATTCCAGCTATTTCTTCACTGCTAAAGGTAAGTGCGTTGATTAAAGTTCTTCTCTCCTTGTCTGCAATTGGATCTCTCACCATTCGTTATAGGTTAAACTTGACAAGACCAAGAGATGAATTATACACATATGAAAAAATAAGAATCTATGATAAAAATATGCAAGGGTTTCAGTAAAGGCGAACCAACGCCAAGGAGGATAATGCTTAGAACGCTAGAATTATGGAAGAAACCTTTCAATAAAGCTGAAGATATTTTTTTAATCCATCTTGGTGTGATTTTCCAACGAGTGGAAGGCTAATTGAAAGTGCTGACGGCACTGCATACTTAATAATGGTTTTCTGGTGTGGAAACTAACCTACCCTCTCCAACCCTTCCCCCTCCCCTCTCTACCTCTCTAGTCCAACCTACCCCTCCCCCCTCTCCCTCTCTCTCTCTATCTCTTTTCCCCCTACCACCAGAAAAAAAAATCCAATATGAACATTCAGTTCATCATTGCATAAACTAGATTTGGTGTGATTACAAACAGCACTAAAAATTAAGGTTTGAAAAGTGCTACAATCTCAGACTTTAGGGAAAATAAAACTAAATATAGCCTGTTTGTAAAGGAAGTTATGGAATAGAATCGTCTACATGCGAAGCTCTTTTCAAGTCCCTGTGTTAAATGCATTGTCTGTTCTTTTTTTTTTTTTTTTTTATCCTTTTCATTGCCTAATTTAAAAAAAAAAATTAAACTTTCATCTGAGAGGATCGACAAATCATCGTGGATGGCACCTGGAAAATCCAATCCGAACAGCAAGCAAGGCTGTGCTTTCAGGCCACCACGCCTGGTCATGATTCTCAGTGCAAAATCTTGAAACCAAAGCGAGGTATGCAGAAGTCATTTTTTAATTCATTTATTTTCAGTTTTCAGTTTTGCAGTTGTTAATGATCTGTTTTAGCAACATTCGGGTATTTCCGTCTTTTCACACCCGTAACACTCACCTGGGCGCCCGACAAGTCTGAGATCATTAAGTTCTAAACAAGCAAATTTCTCCTTCTCTTTTTCTTTCTCTTCCTCCAAATTCCCTTCCTACATTACTTCTTCCCTCTCTTGCCATTTTTCGTAACCTCTTCCTTTTCTATTTTTCATCACTTGCCTCTCTCTTCTCCTCCTTTTATTTCTCCTACTGGTACTCCGCTTCACAGGCTTCGACCAATGTCCGGGCCTAGAAAATCTTTAAGAATCACTTTCGCTAGATGCAGAAACCAAACTTTTCAATGCCCATTCCTCCTCGGCTCATATTTACCATTGAAGTAATGAATCTAGAAAATTGGTTTATCATCATTAGATCCGAAAACGGTTAGAAAAGTTTCTATCTCGCCTGTTCCTCAGGCTAATGTCTCCAACTAAAGACACCTATCTACCCTTTTCCCTGTTAACTCCCCTCCTT
>BLXT01000662.1:45613-56429 GCA_019648995.1 Plakobranchus ocellatus | reverse complement strand
GCTTATAATTTTTTTCTCTTTTTTCATAAGTACACTCCATAATACAATCTTGTCGCTCATTAACCCTGCAAGGCCTGTTCAGTGGCACGAGCCCGCCAGCAACACCTCGACTTCATGTTGTACAACGATAATACGTAGCGAGTTCGTGTTTGAAAGCTTACCCTTGCCGGACGAGGGACTCAAAACTTGAGATCATCTTGAATTGAACGTTTTACATTCCCATTACTGTTCTAAAACTGTAAATTAGAACAATGGATGTGTGCTACAATGATTGCGTCGATATTTTCAGCAACATATTTGAAAATGTCTGCAAACCTTAAAAAAAGTAAAAAATATTGAAATGTTGAGTGGTAGCGTCATTATAACATTTCCAGTAAGGAGTCAATGCCACAATCACGTCTTGTTTTTTCGGTACCAATTAAACGCCCCACTCCCTTTTTTCCCCATCGCTTCCTAAATTTGCAAGCTATAACCATCAGGGATTATTACATAGCAATGTGTATAAAAACTTAAGGCTGTTAAATGCTTTTTTTTTCCTTTCTTCCTTTGCGATCTTTAAATTAAGTGAAATATTCAACATCTTTTTTTTCTTCATTTTTTTAGTTAGTTTCTTTGAACAAATTATGTCTAGATGGAATTTATTATTTTAACGATACAAAACAAAAAAGAAAATTGCGACTTTTTTCACCGTTTATTATCTTTATTTTTTAGCTCCGAGAAATTAACGCAGTAAAATCTTTTAACCTCTTAACCAAAATTCTCTAAAACTCTATAAACAGAGAAAAAAATGTGGGAAAATTTATTTTTAGTCTAGGCATAGAGGGGACTGGTGTCCGTTTCACCTCACTTCTAAGCATTTTAAGATTCCAAAATGGTTTCATGTAATACTGATTATAAAATGAAGAAACTGTACTAGTGTTCTTCATGGCGCAGTGGCTAGAGGAATGGCCATGAAAAATATTGAAACAGCTTGTCAAGAGTGTTCTAGCCCGATACCCTTTCCGGCCTTGTAGAGTGCCAAAGTTCTTCTAATCACTAATGACACGCCTAAAGATTTTGGTTTAATTCTTTCATTTCTTTATATATTTTTGGATATTTTTTTTTTTACTTTGGCAAGAAAGGTAATATAAGACATGATATGTTGACACAGAACAGATTTCTACATTGTGTGATATATACGATAGCTGAACAGTCGAGCGCTACAGGTTATCCGGAGAACAGATACACTGGGTATACAATAGTAAGTAAACCTGTCGTGATATTTATAGGGGTCTCTCTCTAGCACGGCGAGGACCAGAAAAGTCGAAAATCATTTAGAAATGTATCTAACAAAAAAGAAACATAATACAGAGGCGCTACTTTTTATGTCAGACACTAATCACGTAAAATAAAACGTGTTCATACTGAGCTCTTTCAATGATTAATGATTTTTTTTCAGCCGGCTTCAAAACGTCGAGGCAGAGCGGAACCATGGTTTCAACCTGCGACCTTAGAGTCTCGCGTCCAACAGTTTCAGTGTAATGCGGGAAAGAGAATGAGGAGGTGGATAGTGCAGATGACAACAGCCATGTCCAAGAACTCAGAAGATAGCAGAACTCAATGTGCGTGAAGGACCTCAATCGGCAACGTGTTAGAAGAACGGACTGGTAACGTTTGCCTCGTTTTTTATTTCAACCTATGGCTTATACCCTACAACGTGATTTTTCATTCATTGAAAATCGTCATACTTGTTTTTTACCACCATCTTTTCCTTTTCTTCCTCCTACGCCTGCCCTTCTTCCTCCTCTTCATCATTATCTTCCTCGTCGTTGTCATCATCATCACCCTTATCCTCATCATCATCATTATCACCATCATCATCACCATGATATTTGTTTTGCACTGGGGGGGCAACTTATAGTAATGATATTTTGTTTCATGTTATTTTTGTTAATTATTTTAACTTCTTCAGGGCTAGGGCAACTTTAAAAAAAAGACTGAGATAAAAAGAAAATGACAATGATCCAAGTGGGAAAGCGAAAAAGAAAGAAAAACAAATGGCCAAAGCCTATGGTCCAGCACTCAGATTTTCAGCTCAACTCCACAGACATCACAAACCAGTCGTGTGCTCCCTTCATCTAATGAGCTGACGTTTATTTGTTTAGTAAGGAAATGAGCGTAAATAAAACATATGTAGGGTCAGTTCTTTATATTATAGTCAGTGTTTGACAAAAACAAGGAAACGGAGAGAAAGCTAGAAGCGGTAGAGATGTAGTTCATTTGGAGAATGATAAAGATATCATAGACGGAAAAAAGTACAATGAATTGATATTAAACATGAGTAAATGTTGAAATAAGTATTGAAATAAGCTTATTTTGAGCGATCATGTATTAAAACCATAAGAAGGAGACAACTACAATTTTTAGGACATATTTGCTGACAAAAGGATTTAGTTGGCAATCACAGAGAGGATTGAAGGCAAAACGCAGTATAGGTAGACAGGGAAAAACTTTTGTTGAAGCTCTTAATTGATTGGCAACTGCAGGTAATGGTGGTAACAAATACTTTATTAGGTTTTTGAGAACAGGTTTGAGTAGAGAAACACGATTACCAATGTCTGTTCTGCATGCAAAGTACCTAAAGAAGAAGAGAAATGAAAGGCGATATGAGTGATGGGCTCCGTGTAACTCTCATAGTTCTTTAACACCGTGTTCTATTAGACCTTCTTCTTGATGTCATGTGTTTTAAAGTAATCAATAATTTTTTACTTTTATCTACTTAACTTACAAAAAAATTGGATGAAGGTCTTGATGGTCTGCAATGTGGCACGTATTTAGCTATTTGTCTGGGCACTTTTGCCTCAACAATTGTTTGAAGACTTAATTCTTTTGAAGAATGTAAAATATTTCGGCCACTTTAAAGATGATGAAGATTAGCACAAATGGAAAGTAAAATGCGATAGAGGAAAAGAGACATTTGGGATACAATGAGGAACACAATGAAAGAGGCTTTCAGGGATGCAATGATATATACAATGAGGAATACAAGGAGGAATACAAAGCAATGAGGAATACATTGGGGATTTAAAAGGGGATACAGTTAGGGAAGAACGGGAATACACACAGCTCAACCACTATCTTACATCAGCAAAATCATAAAAGACAGGCATATTCAGATATTAATTAAGATCAACTTATTATGAAAGTTTAGAGATTTATGATGATGGTGGTATTTTAAAATCAATCTTCAGCTCCATGCACAACTTCAGTCTTTCGACAATATTCTGAATCTCGAGTGTGGCAGTTATTAGTGGCTCAACGGCTAACGAATCCGCACCGAAATCTGCTTGGACCTTTCCTTGTTCGAGTCCTCGCCTGCACTAACCCATAGGCTTGACAAGGGCCTACAAGCCCGAGATCACCTTTCAGTGGGCAGGCTATGTGTACAAAGTACTTTTACTTGAGCATTGATACCGCTGTATGACTGAGTTTTGACCACAGTAAACACCAACATCGGAGCACAGTGAAGAGAGTTTAGAGATTATAATATCTCTAGCATCTCGGGATGAGTATGAAGTCTCAGCAAAGGCTTCGCAGGTACCCAAGACGTTAGAAAACCTATCAACCTGCCAACCAGTAATTCAACAAACAGCAAATCTTTTTTTTCAACCGATTAATTTACCAACCAACAATTCAGGCAAACAAGATAGTAACCAATCAACCAGTCCATGAACCAGACAATCACGAAACCAACCAACCCATTCACCGTCTTATTGACGAAGGAATTAAACAATCCAAAAACTTAGTTGATCAAAAAATTGGTCAATCCATATTAAACAAGCGAATTCTCAAACAATAAAATAATTAAAAACAACGAAGCAACTTGTCCACCAGCCAACCTATCAACCAATATCAAGAAAACAAGCCTTTTACTAAAACGTAGCTGATTACAAAAAAAAGGTTAATTCATATTAAACTAGCAAATTATCAAACGATGAAACAATTAAAAACATAACTTAGTAAATTGTCCATCAGTCAACCAATAAAAAAATATCGAGAAAAAAAAGCCGTGTATCTAATGCAGGGCCGTGGGCCGGATAGAGAAGTGATAAACACAAAGGTGTCGGAGAAGGGTTGAACAAACAATAAATTATTATACTATTATCGGGCACTCTGATCCACGGGCGAACTGAAGACAGAAGCTTGTGTTCATTGGAGTTGTCACACAGCAGCTTTTTGAGATCTGCGTCTGGCTGGTATCTTAAAGTGAGATGCTTTCTGTTCTCATTAGTTAGCCTTATTCACATTAGGCTAAACTTGTCAAAACATTAAGCAATTTTTTTGCGTAATTTTGACAGTAATTAACATTAGGCGAACCATTTTGCCCAATGTGCTCGTTGGACAATATTTTACATTGGTTCCGATTGGCTCTTTTCTTTTTCTGTAGATTTTTTTCCTCATTCATCGTTCATTTATTCAATTGTCTCCTACCTCTAAAAGCTAACTCTTCGCCATGTTTGGGTGGGTAAAGGTGTGCTACTCCTCATTCATACTTTTCTTCTTTCACCTTTTCCTTTCTACTCTATTGCTACAGCTTTTCCTAGCCTTTTTTCTTATAGTCGCTGCGTTTGCTTTCTCTTTAAAATTTTCTTTCTTTTTATTCTTTGCATTCCTTCTCATTTTATGATAATCTTTTTGTATTCTTTCTGTTCCTTGTCTGATTTCCACTTCATTTAGGCAATGCATTTTTTCTATCTTTTTTCTTTCTCTTCAGCTTTTAGCAAGATTTTTTTTTTGCGTTGGTGCCATTTACGGTATATCCATCACCACTGGAGCTATCAGAGAGAAACCGTTCATCAACTAGTAGCTCTGTTTTGAAATTTAGCTATAATTTAGCTGACTAGATATGAATAATAATTGCGTTAAATTAAGTACGCCGTTAAGCACCATATTATTTCATTTATGATCTGCCTAACTTAACGCATTTATTACGCATACCATTATAGCTTCCGGCAGAAGACGCGGGTGATTTGCGTCTCCGTGTATGTAAATGCACTAGTTGTGATACTGTATGTCAAATGTCTCAAAACTGGATGCGGTATATAAAAATAAATTACCTGAGCGTTCCCAACAGCAAAGTTGCGGAGTTCAAGGAAAGCCGTGTTCAAATATGTCGTGACTGTTCATGTATTCCTGTCTCCTTCTTACTCACTCTCCCCTCTCACTTTTTAAGAATCATTTTCTTGGTTTTGCTTCTCCTTCATACTTCTACATTTTTGTGTCTTCCTGTCTAGGCGCTCATTTTTTTTTTCTCTGTCACGCCCTCTCTCGGTCTCTTTCTCTCTCTGCCTTTCTCCTTTCATTTTGAGAATTTCAAAATTATCACTTTTCCACTTAAAGTTGAAATAATAATTTAAGTAACTAAGCTAATTTCAGATCCTGATTTCCGATATTTAATTTCGATTTTTTTTCTAGATTCAATAGATTCTGAAATCAGAAACTCACTCTCTATCACTGTTCTTGATTTATCTAGTTTTGAGATTCATTGCGATTCTGTGTATGTATCTCCCACCTTACAGTTTTTACGGTTGTAATGAGACGGTCAGTTCGCCCATCTATTGGAAAGTTACTTGAAAACAGTATAATCGCGCCACTATTGAATGATACAATAATTTAACCTTTACGAGCCCGGACGGACGCAGTGTGTAACAGGGTTTAGTCTGTTGATCTTACATAGATGGGTAACACAAGGAGCAAAAACTACAATATTACTGACACTAGAAGCCAGTCCCTCTTGCATAATGGGTTAATTAAAGAACCCTGTTTTTTTTTTCAGGCTTTTCATCATTTATACTTTTTTTTTTTAAGAATAATAATTTTGTTCCGGTCCTTTGCAAACAATTGGAAAATAATGGCCTGTGGTTGAAAAGTGAAAATACAGAACCCTGACATCATCGATTTATAGTGGACAGGGTTTATCGGGAATTATAAAAATGTAGCCAATCAACAGTCAATCGGTCAATCAATCAACACAAATCTGAGTTATCTCATCATTTTTCCTACATCATTTTTCCTATCTCTATTTTCTTCCTTTTAGCTTATGAAGCTAAGATCTTGATTATGTGCTTCACTTAAGAAAGAGACTTCCAGACATATTGTCGGTAGCTTCTTATTATCTGTCAGAAGCGTCGGTGGCTTAGTGGTTGGCATACACAACCTGTCTTTATTCTGCAGTGGCTCTCTGCCACGGATGGCACAGTGGTTGTCATACTCGCCTTAACTTGATTCTGCAGTGATTTTCTACCACGGATGGCACAGTGGTTGCCATACTCGCTCTAACTTGATTCTGCAGTAACTCTCTGCCACTGAAGGCACAGTGGTTGTCACACTCGCCCTAACTTGACTCAGCAGTGGCTCTCTGCCACGGATGGCACAGTGGTTGTCATACTCGCCCTAACTTGATTCTGCAGCGACTCTCTGCCACGGATGGCACAGTGGTTGGCCTACTCGCCCTAACTTGACTCTGCAATGACTCTGCCACGGATGGTACAGTGGTAGACAGAGTCTGCCTAACTTTTTTCTGCTGTGACTCTCTGCCACGGATGGCACAGTGGTAAACAGAGTCATCCTGCATCTAGAACACCAACATTTGAATGTCACTCGCGCCATCTTATAAAGAATGGAGTATCTTAGAATGCTTATGTCGCATGCCTGATTCTTTCACTGCTCTTTTTGATGGGCTTAATGTCTAAGGTAAAGCATCACACCTTTTATGTATTGCTTTCACTGTGACAGGCACAGTGCTGTTTTTAAACTTGAATATCTATAAAGATATATAATTATAAGCGAGAGCTCTTTTCTGGACCCCCCCCCCCCCAAACGGAGTTGGCAAACAAACAAGGAAACGAAAAAAATGCAAATAGGAGGCATAATATGCATTTGGCTTATCTATCATCATTAATGCTTTTTCAACCTATGCCAGGCTATAAGTCGCAAATAACAGACTTCTATTTTTATCTCCTTCACATTTCATCCCCCGCCATTTTCATGTCGGCTTTTGTAATCGTTTCCCAATGCGTCTACGGCCTTCCCCTGCTTATGTCGTCTTGGTGGTTTCGTTACAGAGCAGGGTATGTGATGCTGCTTTGTTTACACCCGAGAATTATTCATTCATGTCACTTCCATTTATTGGCCTCTGTCTTTCTGTCCTCCTCTTGTATAAATGATTGTTTGGACAGTACATGGCCATCGTGCTCATTTTTTTTCTGAGACAGGTTTTTTATATAGCTTTCCCTTCATGTTCGAGTTGGACTTCACATCTTCAGCCCCATGACAGATCAGACGGCATTTGGGTTGAGCTTTTACAATTATTTTTAGGTTTCTCAGAGTTGTTTGCGATTCTTGTGCACTAGACTCTCTAATTAAGAAAACATACCTGTCACATATAAATACTTAATGTCGACTTCATTACCTTCGTCTGTAGTCTTTTACGTTGCTTAACATGAAGAATTTATTTGTGGTCATTGACCGAGAATTTTTTATTTGTTTTGCTCTAATTTGTTTTTGGTTTTGTTACAAAAAAGAGAACAGCTTGAAAGCTTCGTCACTTTTCAGCAACTCTCTTTCGTTTGCAAACTGTTTCGAGAGGGCAATTCTGTTATTTGCAAAAATCCATGTATTAAACTAAAACGTCGATTTATAATCCAACCGGTACTTTTGACTAGATAAAAATGTATAGAAATGTTAAACCAATGATCTGAACGTATCTTATGATTCGGTTAAGCAAGATACGAAGGCGTCAAAATCATAGAGTGCATCTCAGACCTATGAGCGGTTTCAGCAGTATTTTTAAGCTGTATTTTATTCATGCATGTATTTAACGGATTTTGAACTTCTGGTCCAATGGTCTCTCGACCTGTGAGAGAAAATGAAAATGAATCCTTGAGATCACCAATGGTCGTACGGCACGGTATACAAAGAATCAATCAAACGATCACACTCGCTTGCTTGAACGGGGCATCCACCGCAATAAAAGATCCTCAAGGAACTTAAAAGACAATAAATCGTGACCAGTGGAACCGTTTCTCGCACACCAAAGGCCCAGATCGTTAGACTACTATCATCATCACCATCATCGGGTACCTTGTCTCGTGATCACTCGAGATTAGCCTCATTCAGTACCAATTCATTATTTTTTTTTCTGTCCATGATATCCTCATCATTCACACCTCTTTTGATGGATTTGAAATCACTATGTTCACCTTAAATTCTTACAGATGCATTCTGATCCCAATATAAATTTCTAATTACTCTCAGATCTTTCCCATCGATGTCTAATCTTTTTGCATTTCTACCTTTCCATAAGCATTGGCAAAGTGAATATTGCGTTTCTAGTCCCTTTATCCAGCATAAAGCCAAACTGTTTTGGAGGTATTTCTGGTCTCAGACTCTTGCGCATTCTATGCACCAATACACGTAACAGGATTTTTGTAAAATGGCTCTTAAACTGATTGTTCTATGAAATTCACATTCTGTTGTTCCTGGTGTTTTAGGCAGTACTATAAAAACAGATTTACAAAGATCTTCTGGAACCGTACCATTATCTTATATTGCATTAAGAAGTTTTGTTGTCAGATCTATTCCTAAATCATCTAATTCTTTAATTATTGCTACTGATATATTATCTGGTCCTGTGGCTTTTCCATTTTTCATTTTCTTTATTGCAGCTTCTACCTCTTCTTTAAGGATAGTTGGCCCTTCTATGTTTTTCTCTATTTTGGATTTTTTGCATCTATCATCTTTAAAAAGATCTACTGACCATCTCTTTAGTATTTCTTTCTTTTCCCTTTACATTGATCCGTCTTTTGATTGATGCAGCCGGGGCTTCTGCATTTGATTTTCTTACCACTGACGTCCTTAATTTTATCATGCATGAATCTGCTGTCTATATTTAGCTTTTGCTCTATTTCTTGACTTTGTTGATTAATCCATTCTTCTTCCGCCGCGTTGCATTTTATTTTGATGTTTCTGTTTGTCTTTATATTTAGCTTCTACATTTTTTTATTTGCGCCTTTCTTCATTAAATCGAGTATTTCTTGATTTATCCATTTCTTATGCTCTTTTTTTATCTTTTTTGGGAACGTTTTTTTCGATGACTTCATTAAGTGAATTTTTCATTTCTGACCATAATTCTCCTACTTCTGAGATGTTGTTTAGGGTCTCACATTTGTTATGCAACGCTATAGCAATGTTGTCTCTTAGTTTTTCATTAGATTTTAGTAAGTCTATTTGGAATTTAGGATTAGCCTTTGCCTTTCTTAATTTCTTAAGTTGTATCTGAAATTTAAACATTACTGGAAAATGATCTAAATCATAGCCGGCTCCCGGCAGTGGTTTTTATGTTTTGACGGCGCTTCGGAATCGTTTCTGAATGAGGATGTAAACTATTTTGTTTCTACTTCAATCTCTGGGACTCTTCCAAATTCACTGTCACCTAGAGCGGTTTTGATACCAAGTATTTGTGATGGTAAAATTATTGATTTCGCAGCATTCAATTCGCCTACCTCCACGATCATTTACAGTCCCTATGCCACTAGGCCAACAACATCTACTCTTTCATCCTCAACTTTTGCATTGAAATCTCTCATTATTATTATTATTATTATTATTATTATTATGTCCTGAGATTTCAGATAGCCTTTTGCCTTTTCTATTTCTTCATAAAACTTTTCTATTCAACATCTTCACTGTCAGATGTTGGTGCTTACACTTGAATAATTCCAAGATTTAATGGTTTGGCTACCGATTTAGCTACCACTATTCTATCTGAAATTGAACACCACCTCCCAGACTTTTTGCCGTTGTTCCATCGAATAAGATATGTGTATTTCCCCCCGAGTAAATTAGAGTTTTACTACCTAGTTTCATGGAACCTGCCCCTATCCATCTTACCTCGGCAAGACCTAGTATGTTAAGCCTTATTTTGTCCAATTCTTTAATATTTTCTAATTTTTTTTTTTTGCAGTGTGCACACTGCATCAAAAAGGAAAATCAGAAAATGTAATTAAAGAAATGGACAGGTTACTAGTAAAAGTAAAGTGGGTCTTACGTTTTGTCCCTACATCGGTGAACCAGGAGTAGGATCCTGATTGTTCTTGGCATACGACATTATGAGGTAGTTTACCATTGCTTTCCTCGCCGCCTAGCTACCCATTTAGTGCTGTGTGGACGCGGAAGAGCAATGATAAATTGATTTGGCCCGGACTGGGATTTGAACCCCGGACCTCTAACTTGGTAGCCTACTGCCCTACCAGATGAGCTACGTTCCCCGAACAGGCTACTGTACGATACCATACATCGGTACATACTGGGTGCGTTTGCGAAAAATCACCCAATCATTGCAAGTTCGCCCTGGAAAAATCTTTCAAACACGATTAACGTGTACAATCACTCGCCAATTAATTGCCTGGTATCGTTTTGAATGTCTTGAGCTAATTGCAGTCTCATTTTTAGCCTGACATTCTGAAACAATTTCATGTTTTTATTGTATATCAGATTTGCAATTGTGAGAGACGAAGGCGTGTTAGAGGAAAAGATGGCTCATCATTCTGTGGTGAAATGAGTAAAAAAAAATGAGAGGCCGCTTAACCAAACTGGGATTGTGTTCTTAGCCTAAACGGGGCCTGGATCCTTCCTTCGCTGTTACAGGAGAGGTGTGGACTCTGAATCAGAGGCATGCGTCATATCAGTTTGTCGCTGCAGCGTTCGAATGCTTTTAACTCGTTCTTTTTGAGACAAAGTCTCTTCAAAGACCGTAGTAGTAGTAGTAGTAGTAGTA
>BLXT01000661.1:0-14201 GCA_019648995.1 Plakobranchus ocellatus | reverse complement strand
TATATATATATATATATATATATATATATATATATACATATAACTATATATATATCGATGGCTGAGCGCAAGAAGTGACAATATCCACTTTTGGTCGAAATGGAGTTATCGATATGGGTACGGTATTTTTTAGCCTTTCTTTCACCTTTGTAAATATCTAAGCCGTAGCTTTATTTGTTTTCGAGATATTAACGTTTCTTTTTCGGCTATCTCCAATTTTCTCAGAACAGTTCAAGCAAGAAATCACTATGTCCCTTTAGTCAATTCTTGCACTAAATGATTCTGGGCAAAAAAAATGACTAAGTGGATTTCGTCAGTTCTTCCACATACGAGTTTTGGACTGTCGTTAAAAAATTGTGTCCAAGTGTGGAGATAGTCATTTCTCTCCAGAAGTAATTTCCCTGTCAACAGGAAATAGGCACGCACTTTTTGTGAGTATTCGAGTATTATCCCTTGTTTACTTGCCCTTTCAAAAACAATGTTGCTGAAGCGGGCAGCGCGTCGCTCTTCTAGAACTGGAAAAATTAATTTTAAACATCTGAATGGCTATCCTAGAGCTTTAAGTTTATATTATTTAATGAAAATGAATAGCGAATGTGTTTTATGCTTCTGTGGTTTTGCGAAGATGTTTTAAGGTCGAAAAAAACTGCAATCTAAGTGTAGATCTAGATCTATAAACTTTGTAGTGATATCCAGAGAAAAAACAAAAAAACGAAATGACACGAAGTAGAACGAAGTCGAAGAAAATTCACAGTAAATACATATATGTAGTTTTCACAACAGCCTTTTCACCCTTATGCTATTAATAGAATAATATAAAAATAAAAAGAACACACCATAACCAAAAAAAAGGAATGTTATTGCTTTAGACTTGGGCCCCTTATTTTCCCATGGACGCTGTTAACCTTGGAAGTGAATGGCAAGCTGAAAACTGCCAAATGCCAGAGGAAGCAAAATTAGTGAAAGCTTTATATCCACATCAAGCGTTAACGGGTAGGTGGTCATGGCCAATGTTAATATACAATATCTAAAACAATCTGAATTTTAAAGGAAGTTTGAAGCAAATGCAGATATAATTGCGCAACTAAATTCACTGAGGATGATAGAATGAGGCTGAACAAAGAGTATTCGACCATTGAAAGGTTCACCATGAAAAAAATGTGTATTCTTACAAATGTCCAGATCAAACAGATTAGTGTATTCACGCAGATAAAAATAAGAGGAAAAGGAAACGGTCTTGGTCAAAGGTATACCACTTTACATACATATTCAAGAAAAACATTCATATGCACCTATGTACATATTATGCAAAACTTTGCGTTTTCAACCTGTGGGAAGGAAAAACCTAAATATGGGCTGCTATTGCTGGACAGAGGCTGACGGCAAGAGGGCGAGCATCGATATAGCCTTATGTCTTCAGAAATAGCTGGTACATGTGCCCCCATCAATTGAAGAAGTGTCACTATTTTCTGACATCTTCGGAACGAAACAGATATCAGTAGAGGTTGCCATGATGCTTCGCTTTGAACGACAGCAAGAATATATAAGTTATTAAACACAATTTCCTGGAAATCGGCCACTCCATGATGGAGGTTGACAGTATGCATGCACCCATTAGACGAGAGAAGACATTCACTGATATCTTCACAATCAATGACTGGAAAACCATTTCCGTAAGTTCTCGGAGAAAAAATCCATGCAGAGGGACCCTCAAGAACAATACTCAGTTTTTATTTCAAACTGGTTTCTGAAAAACTCTAAAAAATATCGCAACAAAGATGAGAATGGAGACACTGTCAACTGGTTGCATATCAAGTCATTTCAATATCGGCATTGATACCCTAAATGTATTGCTATACAAGTATGGATTTGGCGGGCAGTTCAAACAAATGAAACTACGAGGACTGGGAAATCATCCTCCAGTTGAAGAGCTTCCTTTGAATCCAGTTTATAATAAGACACTTCCAGTTTCCCAGGCAACAAAGTCAGACTTGCTAGAACTGTGCAAGAAGCTTGCCATTCCTGAAGAGCATCATGCTGGGTATGCCAACCTCCCATGTTCAGATACATCGAAAGGTACTGCACCACAACCTGCAGCTGATGACACTGTCGAGTAGCAGACAGTATAAATACAAATGGAAGCAGAAATTTGACACATTATGCCGTCATTGTCTGCCTTCCATTTGGGCTTCAGAGGATCTTTATATGAAATTATCATTGTTTGAATTACAATGTGCCATTTTTCAGTTCAATTAAGTATTTGCAATGTGCATTTTGGTGGTTACTTCTTTCACTTGACATTTTTTATGGATTATTTTATTTTTATTTCCCATCTAGGACACATACTGTTTATCCTTGATGCCATTTTACCTATAGTTAATACCAATTGAGAACGTTCTGTCTACGTATGGCATGCCTAACTGCAAAGTTTATGATTAATCATTTCACTGTCTTCATTTCTTTTATACTTACCACGTTGTCTAAGGCATGAATCCATTGTGTAGCATTTGGATTATGCTCTATGTTCCAATTGCTAAACTGTGTGAACTCCGATTTGATGTATAAAATGTTTAGGTCAATGAGAATAAAGTTTAAGTTTTAATTATATTTCATCTTGTGTCAAGTGAATCATCCTACTGTTCCCCTTTTGAGCCTGTTTATTTCTTTCTCACGCACTTTAGGATTCTTAAATAAAATGGAAATAAATGCGCGAACCATGGATTGTTGTTTAAATTTTGTTGCATGTGACCAAAAATTTGAAATTTTAGTACAAGCAAGAAAAATCATGTATGCTTATTGTAAAAAATTGGTCCAAGAAATGATTTTATCCACACAAAACGATTGTGCATCAGCCCACACATCGTAAAATGTACTGTGCAAGAATTTGACTATGTCCAGAAAAGTGATTATATACACGAGCCTCTTGAAATAAAAAAAGGTCAGTGCAAGAAATGACTATCACCTTTTTCGCCACTTTATTCAATAACGGCAAGCAAATGGTTGACTTTGACCACTTAATCTTGTGCAGCTTGTTAAAAAATATATCAATCGAAACGGATTTGACGAAATCTTATCCAATAAAATTGTTATAGCAATTTCAAAATCATAAAAATTTCAAAATCCATTTTCTCGAACCTATGAAAAGCGGAGATAGTCACTTCTAGCGCTCAGCCAGCCATCGGTATTTCACACACATGACTCATATTGTGGGGTTTTTGAGCTCCCTGACATGAATCGGATTAAAAAAAAAATCCTATTTCCAATTATAACATGGACACAATTTAACAATCAAACATGACTTCGTAAGATAGGACTGATTGAGGGGATGTTTCGGAGGGAAAATCAGTCACAATTTTAAGCATTTCCCTTCCGAAACCTTCCCCGTGTTTCTCCTTAATCTGCCACTCCCCTATCCCCTACCTTTTCTCCTAGATCTAGATCTAGTTTTAAACATCCAACTGCCGCCGGATTGCAAAAAAAAAAAATAAAAAATAAAATAAAAAAAGACATGGTCTTGTCCACCTGCAATGTAATGAGATTCAAACAGGATTTTAAAACGTCTTTCTGTAAACGTAAAAAACAAAATTTGGATTTAAAAATACTTCCCAAATTAGAGTCATAGATCGATTGAACAGCCTACCAGATTCAGATCGGGCCTAGATCGAGAAGTCTAGATGATAAAATTACTGTGTCAGATTCAGACATATATCACTCGAAAGTTCTATAAATCAACCCTTATGGGGCCTTATGTGTAGTTTTCGTAGAAAAACATAAAATCACTAGATTTGTGTCTGATTAAAATGTCTATCTGCAATATTATTTGTTTCGCAACCTTAATAAGGTTTAAATAGGGTTATAACTGTCGTTTTGTAAATCCGTAAAACAACTTCGGGACTTAAAATATGCCATATAAAATGGCGTGATCTATAGTAACATATCTTTATTTTTTGTGGATTTTATTGACTCCCCACAAAAATGTATAGTTATTAAACGTTTGAGCTTAGCTTCATCATAATAAGGCTATTAAAATTTTTATAAAAGTATATTACAATGAATTATTATTTTTCGTTCCTTTAGGCTACGATCACTCCCAATAACACAAGGCTTTTAATAACAACAAGCACTTCTAGTTTAGTGTGAAGAAAAGAATGCAAAATATTTTTTGTGCATGCCGTTATGGATGGTAAAGTTATCTTACAAGATCATTGTTTTAAATGACTTAAAGTGATAGTCACATATTTAATTAATGAACCAGATGAACCAGAACAATGGTTCTTGGCATGAATTAATTTGATTCCATGCTCTACTTAACGTAGCAACGGCCATTTCCAATGCCCTTTTCCAACCTCCATAACCAGCTATAAATAGCGGTAACGCTGAAGTCTTTGTCTAGCTGTCTCATTGCTTCCTTCGTCTCGAAAATAATGTCTTCCTCTGACTCAAATCTTAACCAAGAATGTGTTCTTTCGCCTTTAGAAATAGCAAGAAATCACATGGAGCAAGATCAGGAGATAATATGGATGCTCTAACACTGCCCAAACACCTTCGCCCAGCAGCTCAGTGACCATTCTGGCAGTGTGCACTAGCGACCTGTCGTGATGTGAGATATCTCCAGATTGCAAGACTTTTGGTCGCTTTTTTTCTTATGCCGGTCTCAATTATTTGTCTTGTGTAACCTCTTTGTTATATTGAGATTTGACTGTGGTGCCTATAGGTACTGGCCATCGCAAAATAATTCCATATGTGTCAAAAAAAAAATTATGTGCATGATCCTCAGAGAGGTGCTTTATCTCGTCGAGGTTCATTCCTGTCTCTCAGCTCTGCAGATTGTATTTTTGTTTTCGAATGCTATGAATAAACCCACATTTCATCTCCTACCAATGATTTTTGCTGACCACCTGCATGCCCACAGGCTATTAGGGGCCTTCCAGACCAGGTGTTGTCACTCATTTCAAAGCGCCTCTCTAAAATGTTTCTCGCACCCTTTTAGTTTAAAAAAAAAGATTGTGAACTTATTCCAAGCTCTCAGAATAAATTATTGCCTTTTCAAAAGGTTATTTCCCCCAAAAGCTCCTAACTCCTTTTATGAATTTAGGTTCATAGTGTTCTAGCTGAATTCAATGATAGTATCTTTCAAAAGAGTCTCCGTAGTCCATTTCAAGTATCTCGGCGACACTAAATTTTTAACGGAAAAAAAAGAATAATTTCAATGCAATTAATACTTGTTGTTCATCTTAATGCTTAATCATCTAGGTCAATTGGCAGCAATGATTTAAGAATAACAAAATAGGTTTTTCTTTCCATTGATGATAAACAAATTCAAATATGGATCCCAACAAAAGCGAAAAAAAAAATCATGCTAAAGCGACATACACATATATTTGCCGATTATTTGCTTAATCTATAAGAACAAGTCTGACAGGAGACTGCTTAAAAGTCTTGTCACAATGAACCTCTTTAGTATGATTCAAAAGCTAAAAGAGAAACATAATACAAGAGCTTCAAGTTTAAAACATTAAAATTTGTGCGTATCATCTATAAAAAACACTGGCTTTGCTTAGCCAACTTGATACTGTATTATGTTAAAAGTGGCCTTAGTATTCGTAGCTCACGCCTTTCGTTTTCCCTTTCTAATGTAAGGGAAGCAATCTAGTTACAAGCCTAAAAATTGTTGCCCAGCTCTGACTGTGTTGTCTCCCTTTACTGGGCAGAGTGCGCGCAGACTTCCCCTGAGCGCAGCATGCATGACTTGCTCATTGCATGCATGGGTGCATCTTCTACATGTCCATGGCCCTCTAATTTTCTTTGACGATGATAAAAAATGTTGATGTACAGTTCCTTGTTCAAATTTGCAATAAAAGATAGCCCCTGAACGTCTTTGCGTCAATACGCACTTTTATTTTAACAATTGTTTTCTATCAAATAATTCATAATGATACAGTTTTTTTGTTGCTAATCCTCAGATGTGTGATTAAGTCAATATTAGTTTTGAGAATGTAAGAATAGAGTTAATCATAATGTTTTTATATCTATTTTGTATTGAGTGTGGAAGTGGTGCTACAATTTGGTCTTTTCTAATGTAGACTGAGGCTTGGATTCTCTCATTCAGCCCAAAACTCTCTTAGAACTAGGACGAGTTTTGAGCCCCGCCATTGCCATTGTGTTTTTTTCATACTTAACCATTTTTACGTATTCTTGGCTTTGTATAAGAGTGAGATGCAACCAGTGCTTGAACAAGCATAGGCGCAGGTAAAGTGTATTTTCGCTAAATCCTCATTTACAATGTTTTTTTATTCTAAACATTTTATAATCCTCAAATTTTTCTTAGAAGTCTAATTCGCTGGCAGCTTGCTCATGAAGATGGGCCGGTTATAACATTGAAGTCTACAATGCAAATGTAATTTAGGCAAATAGGCCACTTTTCGCCAATCAAGTTTTATTTTCTTGATCACATTAATAAGTTAGTACTTGGTCATTTCTCTGTGTAACTTCCTTAGAGTCTCAACTTCATTTAATTGCAAATGACTTTATTATTTTTTTTTATTCTAAAAAAAAGTTGATTAATACCTCTTCATTGTTTAAATTATGTACCAAATTTCATACCTGTTCGTGAGTGATCCCACAGGATGAAAATCTAGTTGCAAATTGTTTAATCGCGGTGTGCATTATGGGCGTATCAATGCTTTAGTGTTACTCATATTTCGCTGATTTTAAGAAACTGATTGTGAAGGTATTTATAAGGAGTTTCCTTTGTCCATGTCTAATGTCCCCTTTAAAATATTACATATACATGTATTTTTACTTTTATTATCGACGAAAGAAAACAACCATGGCTGAGTGTGAAGTACCAGGGGCTGTAACTGTAAATAATTGTTTTACTTAGAGAGCCGCGATTTACTTCCAGTGTATACGGATAGTGTCTTTTCTACTTTGTTACATGTTTTCAGTCGTGAACTTTTGTTTTACTTCTCTTTTTGTAATGGTTATTTATATTTTTACTTGCATACAGACTAATCCTTTACTCTGACACTGAAAGTTTACGAGAAGCAGTGTTGTTATTTATCTTCGAGAATGGATATGTTGATATTTGCTCGCTTGTAACTAAAATAATAATTATATATTTCCATTCTGATATGGGTTGAAATCGAGCCCTGTCACTGGCGCTCCGGCCTAACGGAGGGCCTGAAAGCCTGAAATCACTTTATATATATATATATATATATATATATATATATATATATATATATCACACCACACACACAAACCAACCAACCATGATATTGACTATTGATGTAAATTAAATTGTTTTAATCAGTTAGACGTGTACTAATCTGTCCTCTGATTTTCCCTCAGTATGGAGAGGGCCGGTATGTTTTTTTTTTTTTTTTTTTTTTTAATCAGATTTTTTCCTTTTAATTTTATTTGCTTTATTACTGCTGATCTATTAGATTGAGTTTTTGATATATTTTTTTTGTATTTAGGTTGTACATTTTTTGTTCCTATATCATTTTTTTTGTGTTCTGTGTTTCTGTTTCCTTCGGGTAATTTTAGTTCCGGGTTACTAGTTGCTTTCTTTGTGGACATCAGGATATAATTATATTGTTTTCGGTTAATAAAGTGTATCTTGTCCTTTTTCTGTGCCCTGCACCTGTGTCGAGTGTAGTGTTTGTTCGTGCCTACGTGTTTTGTCACACTGCGCTGTGGTGTCACAGTTGTGCTAGTGTGACGTGGTGTAATTTGAGTTGATTAAGCTTGTCGGCCACCCTCACATAAATGCTTGTTGACTTTTAGAATATGCCAACGTAAACCTTTGTGGGCAAATTTAACATCCACATTTTTGAGGATTTTATTGGCGCCCCGTAAATTGTGTTTTAGCGTTACCCCTTTTAGTAAGAAGATTGAATCTAATTGTTTTTTTTTTGCACATGACAATTTATTGGGGTAGCCTGGTCTCCTGGGCTTAAAAAAGATTTGTAATTAGAATAACAAGAGAATGAAATAAATCTTAGTTTATGCTGCACACGACATCAGCAGGTGCTCGGTTTTGGCTAGCTATTGCTGAAATAAACTGTCATTACATAATTGAATTATGTCTAACCAATTTTGATCGCACGAATGCCAAATCTCCGGAAAATTTATTAGGACTGCCTTGCCCTCTGCGCTTATAACTGAAGAAAAAAAACTACACAAAATACCGCCTTTCTAGAAAACAACCTGTACAGTCTACAAGTAATTTGAATTATTTGGGAGACATTTGTCAAGTATCAAAACTGATATTTGAAAAATAGATGTGAAAAGAGATCTAAATTACACAAATGTGATTATAATTTCAATATAGATCTGATAGAGTGTACAAAAGTCTAAAAACGCCTCTATCTTCAGCTTTAATGTTAGCCCTATCAATATAGATTTTACTGTAACCTATTAGGTAGGATTTTGTTCATACTGGTTTTGCTTTTTTCCTAGGCAACGAAATCTCGCTCTTCACAAGGGCAATGCGAAGAAAATACTTTAAAAGATCAGCAGTCAGAATGGGTTTTGCCAACCTTCTTCAACACACCTGTTCGATTTAGATCCGTAGATCACTAATTAAAGCTGAAAATGTTAGGACATTATTCCTCTTATGCTTAAAGTTCATGACTAATTTATTACTGCTCAAACTTAAAAAATGCCCAATAGCTTTGCTGCACTTCCTTTTCGAAGACTAATGTTGTGACTTGAGTTTTCAAAAACTATGATTACGCAAAAACCCAAGCTTATGCAAAAAAGCTTAGCTCTGAACTTCACACTGGCGCCAGGTTTGTACTTTAGTCATGTTTGAAAATTGCATTTTGCATACAAGCGTAAGAAATCTAAATTATCTCCAGGATTATACAGTTAAAAAAAAAGTTTAATGCACGATCTAAAGAAAAGATAAGTTCGCCTGGATCTTTATCTTACAATGCTTTTAGTAGAGATAACTTTGTTAGATCTTTTGTCTTTAAGATCTCGACCCTTATCTAAATAGCTTTTTTTAGCCTCGCGAAAACTTCCAAGGAGGCCAAACAAATGCATCGCTGAAACCAGCACTATTTAGAGAACGTGTAAAACAAAATGAGTGAACAAACTCTCAGTTTGAAAAACAGTGCGCCCTATATTATTTTTAATTTTCTATTTTCCCCTTGGTTAGTCGAAAGAAAGATGACATCTTGACCATTCTCATATTAATTTGTTGAGTAAAAACTTGATAAGATTGTATCGTAAATTACTACAGGTATCTATAACAGTAATATAACGGAGTTCTAAGCAACTGCATGCCTTTTTTCAAATCTGCCATAGGCAATGTCGACTGCACATTTGATATGTGTAATACAGTAAGCGGAGATGAATGATATAGTTATTTTATGGGGTTATAACGAGGAAATTTTTGACAAGGCCAACAATAAGGGAATAGAACATATTATTTTCATGATGAGTCATACTCTGCTTTGGGATAGTCTTGAGCTTTTATTTTTTTTCTTTACGGTGTACCGCATATGTGAAATAAGGATGAACAAATTTCTTGAAACCAAAATGGAATCTTAATTTGATGGTTTTACAATCTATTTCTGCCTCAAATTTGGCATTTCTAAGATTGCGAATATCTTTCACAAGCCTAGATCTATAGCCCTTTTCGTAACTATGCGGCTGCTTACAAAATGGCGGCCATCAGCTGATTATTGACGGGCTTATCTTGGGGCTAATCAACCTTATCCAAACATATTTATGATTATTATTACTTCGCGTAGAAAATCACAATTGCTTTTGTATATGTTTTTCTGTGTTCAATAAAAGTTGTTTTAGTGGCTTTGATTTGAGGGGCTTCAGCCTTTGCTGTCAGCTTTGTTTGCATTGAAAGTCTGAACATTAGAGTGAATCTGTGTGCACTGTTATGTTTCGGATCGCCACCTGCATTAGAGGGGCCACTGATGATGGGCTGGGTGACTTCATCCAAGCCCTCAAGATTAGAAAAAAATAGAAGGAGATCGCATTGTTGGGCCTGTTCGTAACCCAGTATCTTAAAACTGTGTTCTTTGTTATCATTTAGAGAAAGTGAGAGAGAAATCAAGAATGATGTGCAGATTGCGTATAATACTCATTTATGCTGTTATAATACTAGGAACTGTTTGCTTGAAGAGAATCATTGATATTTCATGAGAGTTTGTATTTATTGGATTTTTCGGTACCTAATATAATCATTCAGAAAAGATTCCGAAACGCTGTCAAAACATTGAGGTGACTGCAGGCACTCTTGTAATAGCGGTCCATGCACGGCAAGGACGGTAACTCATTCTCACATTAGCAATACATGAACGGCAAGGATGGAGCCACACCCAAACATTAGCATTATATGCACGACAAGGTTAGAGTCAGATCGTGAGCTGACTGGCTGGTGTGTCGGTTACGAAATGAATAGTGTTTTGGTGGCAGTAGCTTATATGCTTTATGTCAGTGTCAATATTTATTTATCATCATCACGTTTATTCAAGAATGTCAACAATACAGATTATGTTACCTCTATTGTTCAGCTTGGAACATAAATATTTAGCCTAGCGGCATCACATAGCTAGTTTATTGGGCATGCTGTTGCTTTGTCAAAATTCCATTTATAGGATTACATATGAGACTGATCAGACATGTCACAACAAAGTAGTTACTCTAACAACCGTACCTGACTAAGGAGAGGATGCTCGATATATAATGAGGGCAAACTCGATAAAATTCATAATCATATAAATATTGACGTATGGGCCTATAAGCGGTGATAGAGTCTTCTCGTATGGTTTTACTATCGGCAAAGCTATGAGCATGGCATATTTAGCAAATTTATAATACTCAAAATGAAAAAAACATGTTTGTAGGAATATTTTTTCTAACTTTATTCTAGAATGAATGGACATGCAAAAATGCATTATAGATCCAAAAATGAAGAAATTCCAATGAGAAATAATAATACTATGGCCATATACAACCACAAAAGGTTAGGTTTCCCAAAAACTTTAGGAAAAGTAGAGAATTTGTTAGAATTAAGATTTTCTATCTTTAAGGTAAATACGTGTAAAAATAGACACTTACAATTGTAATCTGACAGTAACAAACAGAATCAGCTCAGTTGTAAACAGTAATTATGATTTTGTTAGGATTGTGAAACTTCCAGACCAGAGGGACGTGAAACATAAAATTCTTAGTTTTGATTCACCAATTGTGAATGAAGCTGAACATTATTAAATATCATTGTTTTTTGTTTTTTTTTTTAGTATGAAAACAATGCACTTTTTTAAAAACTGAATAATATGTGATATTTTTATGTTTGTCACATTCATTTCACTATCAAGCATAATTATGATACTTAGATGATCGATAATAATTTTATTGCAACATTTTTTGTATGTCATTAAAACAAAATTAATGGGGAAAAAAGCCCGATTACATTGAGTTACAGCAGAAGAAAGAGACATTACATTCATCTTCATCAGATACCTTGTCTGGAACAGACATTGGCGATCATGTTCCTCCACTCATACCTATTCTCAGTTAAACTTATAAAGTTCTTATTGCTACCCTTGCCTATTGTCCATGACTTAAGATTTTCAATAAAAGTTATTCTCTGTCCACCTCTACTGCGTTTGCCCTCAATCTTTCCAGTGTTTGCTAAGTGTCCTAAACCCTTATGTCGGTAAATATGGCTGAAAACTGTAGTTGACTCTGTCTAATGGTTTTTAATTAGTGATCGCTCAAGATTAGCCTCTTTCAGAACCAATTCATTTGACTTTTTTTCTGTTCATGAAATCCTCAACATTCTTCTGATAAACCACATCTCTACTGCTTCTAGTTTTTTTTTTCTATATCTTTGTTTATTGTACAACACTTACTACCATACAGAAGTACTGACCATACATATGTTTTAATTACCCTTATTTTGGTTGTCATACTTATGTTTCTCTTTGCCAGTATCGGTTTTATATTTTGGAATGTATCTTTAGCCATGGGTATTCTTTTACTTATTTCACTTGTGCATCTGCCATCTGATGTTATCAGGTAACCTAGATATTTGAATTTTGTGACTTGTTTGATTTTTTCGCCTTTGCTAACGAGATTGCACTTGGGTTAGAGGATTTCTTTGAGATGACCATACATTCCGTTTTCTTTACATTCAAAAACAGGCCCATTCTTTCGCTCTCTAAAACTACAGTATCTAGAAGGTTTTGGAGTTGCTTGCCAGATTCTGCCATTAAAACTGCATCATCTGCATACCTGAGATTATTAAGATTCTCTCCATTTATTTTAAAGCCTGAAATGCCATCAAGATTCCTTAAGATTATTTCACTATATAGGTTAAAAAGATCAGGAGACATTACACATCCCTGCCTCACACTTTTTTTGATGGGTTTGAAATCACTATGTTCTCCCTCAATTCTTACAGATGAAGTCTGATCCCAGTATAAATTTGTAATTACTCTGAGATCTTTCCCATCGATGCCTAATTTTTCTAGCATACGAAACAGCTCTACATGTCTTATTTTGTCAAAAGCTCTAGAATAATCAATGAAACAGGGGTGGAGATCTTTTTGCATTTCTATACATCTTTCCATAAGCATTGATAGAGTGAATATTGCATTTCTAGTCCCTTTATCAGGCATAAAGCCAAACTGTTTTGGGGATATTTTTGGTCTTATACTCTTGCCCATTCTATGCATCAAAACGCGTAACAGGATTTTTGTAAAATGGCTCATTAAACTGATTGTTCTATGGAGTTCACATTCTGTTGCTCCTGGTGTTTTAGGCAGTACTATACAAACAGATTTACAAAGATCTTCTGGAATTGTACCACCATCGTATATTGCATTAAGAAGTTTTGTTGTCAGATCTATTCCTAAATTATATAATGCTTTAATTATTGCTACTGGTATATTATATGGTCCCGTGGCTTTTCCATTTTTCATTTTCTTTATTGCTGCTTCTACCTCTTCTTTAAGGATATTTGGGCCTTCTATTTATTCTTTATTTTGGGTTTTTTGCACCTATCATCTTTAAAAAGATCCTCTACATATTCTGACCATCTGTTTAGTAAGTCCATTTGGAATTTAGGATTAGCATTTGCCTTTCTCAACTTCTTAAGTATAATCTGAAATTTACACATTACTGGAATATGATCTGAAACACAGTCGATTCCCAGCAGTCACCTCAATGTTTTGACAGCGTTTCGGAATCTTTTCTGAATGATTATATTAGGTATCGAAAAATCCAATAAATACAAACTCTCATGAAATATCAATGATTCTCTTCAAGCAAACAGTTCCTAGTATTATAACAGCATAAATGAGTATTATACGCAATCTGCACATCATTCTTGATTTCTCTTTCACTTTCTCTAAATGATAACAAAGAACACAGTTTTAAGATACTGGGTTACGAACAGGCCCAACAATGCGATCTCCTTCTATTTTTTTCTAATCTTGAGGGCTTGGATGAAGTCACCCAGCCCATCATCAGTGGCCCCTCTAATGCAGGTGGCGATCCGAAACATAACAGTGCACACAGATTCACTCTAATGTTCAGACTTTCAATGCAAACAAAGCTGACAGCAAAGGCTGAAGCCCCTCAAATCAAAGCCACTAAAAAAACTTTTATTGAACACCCTTACCCTGAATTAACTGCTATTGTCAGAGTAAAACTCCGTCTTTGCCGTGCTTGAATTACTATTGTCAGAGTAAAACTCCGTCTTTGCCGTGTTTGAATTACTATTGTCAGAGTAAAACTCCGTCTTTGCCGTGCTTGAATTACTATTGTCAGAGTAAAACTCCGTCTTTGCCGTGCTTGAATTACTATTGTCAGAGTAAAACTCCGTCTTTGCAGTGCTTGAATTACTATTGTCAGAGTAAAACTCCGTCTTTGCCGTGCTTGAATTGCTATTGTCAGAGTAAAACTCCGTCTTTGCCGTGCTTGAATTACTATTGTCAGAGTAAAACTCCGTCTTTGCCGTGCTTGAATTACTATTGTCAGAGTAAAACTCCGTCTTTGCCGTGCTTGAATTACTATTGTCAGAGTAAAACTTCATCCTTGCCATGTATGAATTGCTATGTCAGAATGAGGTTCCGTCCTTGCTGTGCATGGACCGCTATTGCCAGAGTGAGGCTTCATCCTTTCTCCGCATGAACTGCTATTGTCAGAGTAAAACTCTA